>JAQGAK010000243.1:0-109248 GCA_034696945.1 Lipothrix lubbocki
GATTTTAATCAAAAAAATCAAATAAATCTGATTTTTTTGATTTTTTTAAAAAAATCAAAAAAATCATCCACCCTGCACCTAAGTAATTGCATATAGACATTTATATTTACATTTATTTACTACTGCGTGTGTGATTTAATGATGCTGTTTGTAATGTTACATATTCATATGTAAAATATGTACATACACACTAAAGTGATATTTATGAATTCTATTTATGTATAGCATCAGGCAGTGGCAGTCGGAATGGTGACCGTGACGACAGACATTAACTACAACTTACTAAATACTTTCTTTCAACTGGAACCCTTCCACGGACTGTATAAACCGCATATAAGCGATGAGATTAACATGGCCTATCGGCATTCCGGGTAAGATGCTCGAAGATTTGGAAATTACATGTGGATTGTCATAAACAGAATAAAAGTACTAATTAATAATACATGTTTTTCATAGAGCGGGCTACAGAGTGTGTAGGGACGATGAACAAAAGTACGTCAAAGATGACTACATTGAGGCCAAGGACGGATCTGAAAGGCCTTCCATGTCATCATCCTCTGGCTACACATCAAGTTTCTCGACAGAGACCATGTCATCATTCTTAAACACCGCAGCGCAGTCTGCACTAGAAGGAAATTCTCCTAGCGCATCTAATGAGATCTCGGAAATTTTCCCAGCGTAAGTCTTAGATTTTGAAATTGCTTTGCTAAACTAATGCAATTTTTGCTTATACACCTAATAATAGCATTTCTAGCAATCTAGTAATTTAATGTGCAATTTTATTTAAATAATTTCCTGCTGAATTCAGTATGCAAAGCGAGACCTTAATACCAATGGCAGCATCCAAAGATGAAATGGCTTTAAGAGAAACCGAATTCGATCATTCCAAAGCTCTCACCGGCAGTTTTTCGGAAGAATTTGCCAAATTCCCCCAAGACGTCATTGATTTACATGAGCGACTCCGACAAGGTAAACTAGAGTCGAATGAGATAGAAGCGCTGGACGAAGAAATGCGAACAATGCTATCACAATTAGAGGAACTTACCACAAAGCGTAATTTAAATCTAAAGGCTTCAGCTTCAAATGTTCAAAGAGATGACTTTTGTTTTCCCCTGGAGATTTACACAGAGCATAAACCACATTATCATGGTATTCCAAATGCACTGGCCATACAGCTCTGTGTCATCGATAAGAAATTTAACATTCGGTAACTACACCGCTAGGAATAAAAACAAAAATTAATTCTTGTCAATTATTAGATATGATTAATAACCTATGCTAAATCTTTGCTGTTTAAAGAATTTTAGATTTAATCCAAGGAGCGTTTCTATGTTTTCCCAACCGTGAGTACTGCATAATTACTTTACCCTATGGCTCGACCGTTCCCTTCTGGTTAGAGTTTTTTGTGGTAATAATAATTATATTGAATAAGTAACTAAATATAGATATATTAAAAAATTAATTAAAATATTAAAAAGCAATTTATTGTTCGCGAAACAATTAAACAAGATTGTCTTAAATGAATTTATATGTAAGTAATCCCATTTTGATCAAAATCAATATTTGATCAGCGCGTAGTTCCGAGGACAATGTCGCTCTACGAACGGGAACTTTACGTTCTTCACCGAAATGTTTTTAATTGCCGACTGCGTGTTCGACCCGGAAATGATCAGGACGAACAAAAAGTTACGAAGCTTGTTGAGACGCTTTACGCAAAGGACAAGATCCTCACTGATTTTCATAGAGCTAATATGGCAAATAACTGCGGAAACCAGAGTGGCCTCTACTCTTTTGTAGCTTTAGCTGGACCAGCGCAACAGAGTCACATTATTGGTTTAATTATTCTAAGGTGAGCTAATCAATGCTATTGCTTCATATGTAGACATTACACGGAATATAAAATACAGAATAATGTATTATTTTTATTAAAAATAAATTTAAAATAAAGTATAACGAGCCGCCATATTGTAATGTTCATTTCCAGTGACAATGAAAAAACTGAGCCCTACCAAGTCAACTACGACACGGACAGCTTCATATACGCGGATCTTCATGAACCTAAGGAGCAAGCTTATGTTCATCATTTTGTCCTGAATCCAGTGTTTCGACGCTTTGCGAAAAAAATCTTGAAGGAAGTGATGCGCTATTTAAATAAGGATGTCTTCTACCACTGTGTGTATCCGCCCTACAGGGAAACAATGGTAAATTGCTTAAATGAGACTCACGAATCTATACTCTTGTAAACATCTAAATCTTCTATTTGATCTCATATATTTATTATGTATAGAAAACAAATCATCAATCATTCCTAAGCAATTTCGAAGATTGGTACGTTGTTCCTCCCCGGCCTCCTATTCACTACTACAAGCTCGGCTTGACAGGTGTTTATGACGAGGTAAGTATTTAATTATGAAAATTATTAAATCATTTACGAATTTCTTTTAGGAAAATTAAAGATCAAAGAGTAACTTAATGCATCAAATTTCTACTTGTGATTTTATATTTATTTACACAATTTCTTTTTATTAACACAAGGACAGGATACCTTCTCCAGAAGCACTAGACTCCAGTGAATCTTATGCATTATTATTGCACTCCAGGAAGTTCACTTATGATGTGAAAGCTCAAGTCACTTCCAGAATAGTCTTTGTAGGGGCTTCCGAGACTGCAATGGCATGTTTGGGGAAATTAATCACCGAGCCAAAAATGCTCTTTCTTCATTTGACAATCATCAGTCCTAATGGGATACCCGGGTCACTCAAACCGGATGAGATCAGGTCACTCATGTTTCCCCGGCAGGGCAGTAATAGCTTGTCCCTGGATTCAGAAGGAGATTGGTTTGACAAGATAGGACCTGAGCTCAAAATTAACATAATTTACGGAAAAGTTACATCTCTCTTGAGGTACGTCGATAAAATTTACTTCGTTTACAGAATCTCACAATATAACTCATTGCATTTGTTAAAGAAGGCTATCATAATTATATTAGCCTTACTTGGAGTATTATCTATACTTATATTATAGTATGTTATTCTTTCATATTTATGTTAATAAAATATTGCTAAATATTATTGAACGAATTTTATCTGAAATTTAATGAGCTGTTTGCACATTAATTCGCAGAGACCAGAAGGTTGTAGTTATAAATCGGAAAGACGTCGTTCCATATGACGTTCTCGTGCTGACAGTGGGCCAACAATTTGGCAGGCCTGATTGTGGGGAAGTGGAAATAGTGGATTACCACTTGAATGAATTTATTGAACAATCGATCCAGCAGGATGAAAAAAAGAAAGAGAAAATAAAGAAACCACTTAGGTACTTAATGGACTACAGTTTTTTGTATTATTTATGCCAACAAAATTATTGCTGCTTAAATAGTTTTTGAAGTTTTAATAAAAAATAATAGTATAAATAATATTGTTTGCTCTTTGCAATCAGACGGCAGACCAGAAAACCTAAAAATGTGTTCGTTATTAATTCGGACATAGACGCCGCAGTAGCACTGAATTACATTCGGACACAGCTATCTTCCTTTAAAAAACGTACAGTGTTGAGTGTATACGATTTTAATAATTGCATTTAAACATAAATAAATGCTGTAGAAATGGAAATAAAGTTTTAATGCTATGATTTTGCTCGCCATAACCCTAACAGAGCGTATACTAATTCATGGAGCTTGTTTGGAATCATATTGCTGCTTAAATGCTATGCTACGAATGGGGATTTCACCGGAAAGGATTGTATTTGTCATTCGTCCTGAATTCCACATGGATTGGGAAGAGCGTCGATCGTACAAGGACACACCCAAAGTAATTAATAATTATCACAGCACAGAACAAGTCGTCATTGACTTTTTTATTGAATGATGACAGCGTGTGTATGTAAGCTTCATATATAGTATTATGGTATTAGTATTTTCTTACTTTCGATATTAATGCAGTTACGGGACCTCATGATGGAAACGATAAAAGGTTTCAATATAAAGATTCTTCCCAATCATGACTTCCTGGACTGGTTTTTGGATTTGAGGACTAATACTGTCACTAGGGTTAATTTCGCAACACCTAACGAGTCAGAAATTGTTTCGTATTCCTGCTTTGCCTACTTTGGCTACTCTCAACACAGAATTAGCGATGAATTTCTTAGTGGTATTTTTTCATGAATATTATTCGTTAATTTAATAAAAAAAATATATCAAATATAATAAAAAACTAGACTAAATACAATAAAAAAACCAGACTAAATATAATAAACAACTAGATTACATGTAATAAACAACTAGATTACATGTAATAAAAAATTTAATTAATGATAATTTACAACTTTAATTAAGTCGAATATTAATGATTTATAATGCTTCCCTGTTCTGTCACTGTTTTAGCTCTTCTTGATGCCTACGTAACATTCGACAAGGGAATTTCCATAGGCATTGACTTCAAAACCAACGACAAAAATATTTGGGCCGCAGGGACTTGTACTTCGTACGATAATAAATTAGTTGCAGAAAAGTACGACCATCCCTTTTACAACTCCTACGAAGTTGGGTTGCTGGTAAATGCGTCCTTGATTATAAATGGATTAATAATTAATTAATTAATTGATTAAACTACACCATACTAACAAGGAAGAAGGCTGCAAAAATATAAATTTCCCTTTCCAACTTGTAAATAGCTGGCGGAAAAAATGATCCGTGAACTAGATCCAGTTAGGAAGACTTCCAACTTGATAAAGGTAGGACCCCTTGTTCCGAAAATTCCTCAGACTCTCAATGCCCCAATAGTTTATTTTACGGAGTTGCCCGGAGGCTGGTATTACATGTACTGCCGCCGACCCGGCCCGACGAGAAAATGCTGTCCGCAAACTTGCAGCTGTGATAAATGCGACGATGGGACGGAACTTGTCACGGGTGGCACGGAGAAAAAATCTGATCCTAACCAGAGTTATTTCCGGATATGTCTAAATGCACATTACAAGGTTGAAGTCATTGAATGCTTCTCCAGAAAGGTTTATACTATTTTTATTAAAATATTTTTTTTAAATTTCTAATTAGGTTTCTTACGGGACCTAAATGTAGTAAATTAAAAATAATCCTTAACTTTGATTTTTTTAAATACGCTTTCAGAAATTTTCTGCCTGGAATATTTCAAGAATCTATGGATCTCATGAATCTCTTTTGCACAATCTCGTTGAAAGATTTGATCGTGGGGAAGTTAAATGTCTCTACCAATTCTTCCAACAACCTTGGATGGGTGCTATATGTCATGATCGCTGGCTGGACTTCAAGCAGGAGTTGTCTGATGCGTACTCGTCGTTTGTAAATATTAATTTTCTTAATCTATGTACTACAATATAGCACTATTTTGATTAACAAATCCAGTGTGTCATGGTATATTAAGTTCAAATTATTTAAATTAATTTACTATTAATTTAACTGGGAGCTAATGACATTTGTTGAATTATGATTTGCAGTTAATTGATGATGACATCAAAATGCAAGATTTTATCCGAGCTTATATAGAAAACTTGGAGAATGAAGATGCGGTATGTGACTTTCTCATGTTTATTTTTCTATAATTGAATAAATAATATTTATTAGCATCGATTTAGTATTTAATTATCGTGTGACGCTGAGAGTTATCGTTTCTCATGAAATTTCTAAATTATTTTAACAGCTCAAGGTAGATGCGAACATAATCCGACGGATATTTGAATCTTCGGGACTCAAACGGAAAGTAGAAATGAAATTCCTGGACTTCCTTAGATTCAATCGTAATTCCCTGCCTATGTACGCCCGACCGGATTTTGTAGAGAAATTATTAGAGGATCGCAAGCTCAGTCCTTTGGTGGCTACTTACTTGACATCTTTGTATAAGTAAAGTACCTTGGACTTTTGAATAAGAATGAACAGAATTCAGAGGTTTTCATTAATATATTTTTTGTAGCTAAACTTTACAAAACGAGGCCAATTTTTAAATTTATAAATAATAAAAATCACAGACAACTGAGCTTGCCGATTATAAAATTGAGGTGCTTACTTCGTTTACGATTATGTTAGTATTTAATTTTCATATGAATATAACGTCAGGATAATAATAGCAATAACAAATTATTTAATAACAATAATTTGTCAAACAGGGTATACTGTAAAGGGAAAGAGGTATACTTACTTATAGGTAGGTAGGTTAAATATGCACGCTAATGGCAGTTCATTTCAAGGCGAGGGGCAAAATGAGAACAAAATTGCCGAAGAAGGAGCAAAAATTTAACGCCCAACGTGGGGCTCGAACCCACGACCCCGAGATTAAGAGTCTCGTGCTCTACCGACTGAGCTAGCCGGGCTTAGATGTTGTGAGTGGGAATTGTACATGGATTCTTTCTATTAACTCAATCAGACTAATCGTGAAAAAAGATCTTTCGAGGTTCAAATGCAGGTGAGGGTCAAGGAGCATTATTAATTTTATGGGTGTTTCTTTTAATGGTATTACATGTTGTTACGAAGCTTGAACAACTCAAACTGAAAAATCAGCAAAACCATTTTTTCAAATTATGCGGTGTATATTACCATATTATGCTGCCTCGACTGTCTGGGTTAATACAAAAATCATTTTTATCACTTAAAAAAATGTATTTTTAAAAAATATTGTATTAGTAAACAAATTAATTTGAGAATGGAAGATTCCTCATGTGCTCGCTGTATTTGTACGAAAGCTGCATCAAATGGTAATGATAATAAAAATACAAATATAATTAATTGGCGGATAATAAAAGGGTGTAACAAATAAATGTTTTCAAACTGAAGTTCAACTTCAAACAGTATTTTATTCAAACGATACTTATTCTCTGACAGCATTAAGCAAAAATGGCTTGAAATATTTACTCTTTGGAAATTGACACCCTTCGAGCTGAATTACTTCACTGGCAGCCCACAACCCGCACTGAACACAAATTTCAATAGACGAACCCTTGGCGAGCTGAGCAATAAAACCTAAAAAAAGAGAACAATAACATTTCAGAATTTCATTTTAGATTAATGATTTTTATACAAAAAATTAGATTAAGGATTCAAATTCTTGTGAGAATGATAAACAACTTTTAGTGAGAGAATCAAAAATATAAGATGCGTGCCTTCCTAACACTTAATACATTTAACTGACTGTTATATCGGACAATAAATAGAAATTAAGTATAAGTCTCAAGTGCAGAAGTTCACGATCATATAGTACCTCCAGCGAATGCATCACCAGCTCCATTAAAGTCTTTAATTGAGGCTTTCGGAACGGGAATAGTTTTATACTTTCTTACATTCGTCCCTTTATCTGTAGAGAATGTAATTAACGGACAACCTCAAAAATGATAGTAACTATCCTATAGGCGAAAAAATAAGTTGTACAAAATGAACCTCTTGCCACAACGACTGGTTCGACACCCTGAGTAAAGATCACGATTCGTGATAAGGTCTGATTTAAAATTGGTATGGCACACGTCTTAGATGCGATCACTTGCAAATCTGTAGTGCCAAAATTTTGGCTGGCAGCAAAAGCTAGAGCTTCCTATAAATTAATCAAGGCTGCATAATACGACAATACTTACGCAGTTTAGCTGCATGTACTATACTTGGCTGTGGCATTGGAAACAAAGTTTTAAACGTGCTGAACAGAAACTTACTTCCTTACTTCCAATAAGTACGTCTACATACGGCAAAATCGTGTTCATTTCATGAATGTACCGTTCAAATATGTAAGGAGCACTGAGATGGAACATAAAACGTCGATTGTGGTTGACGGCATATTTTGCCACATACATTGAGCACTCATAAGTAGCTTGTAAGGAGTAAGCCTATGATGAACATAATTAGAAACTTACTACATCATATACTTAATATTAACTGATTCATAATTAGAATGTTATTCAAATTACCGTTAAATAGAAAAACTTTGCTTTTTGCAACCATATAAAAATTTCTTTCTCTTCCAAAAAGCCTATTTTTAATAATTCAGCAGCTGCAGGACAAGCAATTAAAGTCCTCTTTCCCTTTCCACTAACAAGTGCCAAACAAGTTCCCGTGGGCATCTCTGGTACAAGTTGGTACTGCCCGACAATTCCATCTTCTAAAGCTTTTTGAAATAAAGTCTTGCCAAAATAATCTTTCCCGATGGATCCAACAAAAACGCAAGCATTCTGAGATTCAATTATCCACTGTAATATCCAAATGTCACGGTTAACTTTCACATGGTACTTATAATTTCTTCGTCTCTATACTTTATAGTAGACCACTTAAAACAGAGTTAACATTACAAATATGAAAGAACTTACTTGCGCAACACGAATAGAATTTTGAGCTGAACCACCGGCAATGTACTGAATGTCCGACTTGTAATTCTGTATGATATCATTTATTATATCATTGTAGAAGTTCAGCTGCTCGTTGGAGATAACACGAATTTCATTTTCTTTCAGGTCATATTTGTGTATAAACTCCTGTGGGACTGTCACCATAATGTCGAGAAGAGGACTTCCCATCGAAAATATGGCTCCTTCTCTACATGGAAAGAACGACAAAAGAAAATCTAGAATTTTTTACGATCTACATAAACATAATATTTGAGTCAAAATTTATAATATTATAAAACACAATGGGTAAATAGGGTCAAACGCAAAAGTATTACAATCATTGTTAAATTAAAATTTGCAGAGATGGTGGTTAAAACAGTATACATTAAAAATTCTTTAGCCGCTCTACTTTAACCGAAACACAGAGCTGATAGCAACTGTAAAAATGACTGCGCTTTACCTAAATAATTTACCCCCTTATTAGTTCCCCAAGACAACGAGAATCTTCTTGTGCGCAATGATGTTTAGTTGGATAGATTGTGATTATGAATATTATATCGATATTGCTTTAATTATTGCTTCGTAAGTCCCATGGGCGTCTTCGCCAAATTATTTGAGGTGGGGGCGGAATCTCACATCCTGATCCTCTAGGAAATTCATTTCTCGGATGTAAGCGCATTACCTCTTCGGGTGGAAGTAATGGAGGTGGGTATCGATGGTGTTCCTCTTCGGCAGGACGTAATTGAGGAGGATATCGATGATGATCCTCTTCGGGAGGAAGTAGTGGAGGTGGAAATTGATGATATTCCTCTTCGGGCCGAAGTAGACGAGGTGGATATCGGTGATGTTCCTCCTCGGAAAGAAGTATTGGAGGTGGATATCGGTGATGTTCCTCTTCGGAACGAAGTAGTGGACGTGGATATCGACGATGTTCCTCTTCAAAACGAAGTATTGGAGGTGGATATCGATGAAGCTCCTCTTCGGACCGAAGTATTGGAGGCGGATATCGATGATGTTCCTCATCGGAACGAAGTAGCAGAGGTGGATATCTATGACGTTCCTCTTCGGACCGAAGCATTGGGGGTGCATATCGATGACGTTCCTCTTCGGACCGAAGCATTGGGGGTGCATATCGATGATGTTCCTCTTCTAGACGAAGTAACGGCGGATAACGATGGTGATTATCGTTTGATTCGTCCCCATGCTGCACCATTTTGGGTTTGTTGGCTGCATAGGTACCCAAATGATGCTTCTTTATCCAGCTCCAATAGGACCGCTTCGCCTTCTTTTTTCTCGTCTTTCTTGAAGGAGTGGGCAAAAGTGGCCTCTTCGCTAATCCCAAGTATACAAGAACTTCAAAGCGATGATCATGACTGCTGTAATGATCTATGGCATGTGTTCTCGAGAAGTGTCTGGCGTTACAAATGCTGCATATTAAAGTTTGACACAGGTGTCTTAAATGTTGAGGCAAGTGAGGATCCGTAATCGCATCCATTGACCCAGTCCCTTTCCATTCAAACGAATGTGACGCTGCAGGTTTCGTTTTGCTTACAAATTTCTTCTTCACTTTAGGCTTCGGTGGCACATACAATAAGAATTCGGTGTAGTCATTATCCCTGAGCCATTTGTTAACTCGAACCTTATGACGCCTATTTCGGTTGTAGTGATACTCTGATGCAGTTTTCGATGGCAGGTTAACGGTGCACAATTTACAGAATAGTGATTGGCACAAATTCTGTAAGGCTTCTGGCAGTGGCGGGCTTGGCGGCTTTTGAGGACTATTCCTTGAAGTTGATGTGGAAGGTGGTAGACGAGGCACATTCCAAGGGAATTCCGGTGGAATAGGCGGCGGGGACAAAGGTTTGGCGGGCCAAGGGAACTCCGGTGGTAGCGGCGGTGGCTCTAATGGAGCCTCTAGAACTTCTTGTTGCTGACGAGATTTCTCCGGGTTATCCGAGGGAAGATTGTCAATGTCTAGTAAATTTTCATCGTCAGACTCTTCCCCTGGAGCGGGTGAAGGGCAGGGGGAGCATAAAGGTGATAGATCTGGAAGTGGCGGTGGTTTTGGCGGGGGCGGGTATCCATAATCAAAAACTGGATTATAATTCTTATCCAAGGTCCTCAATATGCATGGTTTCTGAATTTGCAGCAATGGTTTCGGAAGGGTTGACCTCGGTTGAGGGTAGCCAGATGGATTGTAAAATAAAGTGTCCAATATTTTCAGCGAATCATCCACAAGGTTTTCCTTTTCGTTGACACGAACGTCGACATTGAAATAAATGGGAGCTACACTAATATTTGCCTGCATTGCCTTTCTGACTTAATTCTATTCTAATACTGCTGATTAAATTAATTCTGACAATTTGTTTAAAAAATATATTTTCATATCAATTATAAATTTGTATTTTCAATCTTAATTTAGCTGTGGCAGGACAAATGACGAACAAAACAATTCAATCATTAATGTTTACTTTACTAGACAAAAAGTTAAATATTATTTTAATATTTATAATTTATTATAAATAATTCAGGATTACAAATTTTTATAAATCTTAAACGAAATTTACGGGAAGAAATTTAATCTTTACAAACTTAATAATATCACAGAAATTCCAGAAAAAATAATTTTGTCATTATGAGTTCGGCGCCTTCATAGGTTTGATGATCATTGAAGTTGAGAGTTCCTTTTTTCTCGATGACGTGTAACAAATTCTGTAGTGTGATGGGTAACTTGAGATCGAAAGATTAATGTGAACTCTCAAACTCGTGTCTCAATAAATTAATTAGGTAATCACCAATTCTGAAAAATAATTGAATTATAAACAATAAACGATAGCCTATTTCTCCTCAGTAGCTATCGTTTTAAACATTAAAACCTTAAGCATATTAAATTGTGGATTCTGCTAAAAGTGCTCAAATTCATGATCTCCCATCTCCCAACGTAGGTAATTCGCAAGGGCAAAAATATAAATTTACAAAATTGTAAATTTTAATTTAATATTAAAAAACAACCTTACGGGACATTATCTGCTGTTTTCTTCATGGGTTTTGTCGCTTTTGTTGGCTTGTTCCCCATGATCTTCACTCTGTTCACCCCAAAATTAGGAGCCGGGTAGCTGGTAATCCGATTAGTCAGGTAGTTAGGTTCATCAGTAAAAGTTTCAAAACTGGGTAGTAATAAAGGTTAAATCCATAGTTAAATTTTACAGGATGTGAATGTGAATGCATTGGAATTTGATTTGGGGAGCGCCAGAGTCCATAATAATAAGTATTGCCAACAAAATAATATGATTTTAGTGGAGGAATCTTTGGAGTATTACAATATTTTCACAACCTTAAATGAAATTCCGTAATAATTCTGCCATGCCTTGACCTGAACCTGACCCAGGACAGGACACAGGACACAGGAGTAATATTTTTTTAAACATTGACGGTTCTTCAAGAGATCGTACTCTTGCAATCATAAGCAGGTCGATAAAATTAATTGAATTTGATATAATAATGTTTTTACTTTTAATCTGCATTATTGGGAATTTGGTACCCAGTAATGTAATTTTATAATTCACAAGGGTAACGATAGAAACACTTTCCCATTTTACAGTGCATTTTTTGTAGGAGAGAAGGAATGAGATAAAAAATAATCATTTTCTCACATAAATACTTGTAGTATTATTTTATTGTTCGGTACTCTTCCTGTGCAATTTCAAGCATTGGGCATCTATGAACGTTACCCACCCGCTAAGTGTAAGTATATTCAAGTTCATAAGTACACTTTTACTGATAATTTAAATATAATAAGATGCTCATTATTACAAAAATAAGGGATTGGGCTCACAAATAAGGGTATCCTTATCTGATAACAAGGTAACAAGGCAATAACGAAATACTGCATGTTTTGCAGACCATTTCTATAGTTTATATTTAACACTACAAATTTTTCGAACGATTCTAAAACAATATTTTGAACGCTAAGAATCACACAATTTCATCTTAACGAAAAGGAGACAGATTTGTAAACAATAATTAACATGGACAATGCAATACTTCAATTAGTTAGTTCCCCGGGATAGAGCGGAGCTCTAATTAAGTAAAATATATAATCATATATATATATATATATTATGTATATATACAAATTAAATGTAACTGTAACGTACATAACTAAACAAACCTTTAGAACAAGATTGCATCTGAATAATTTATGTTAATTTAATTACAAGTTCATATGTAGTAACTCTGAATTGCAATAATGGCTTTATATAAAATGGCAAGGATTTTCGTATATATGTATATTTTCGAGTTCGTAAGCGTACATAGCGAGGATGTCTATAATAATTAACAGATGTTATACATACGAGAAAGTTAGCACAAGCAAATGTAGTAAAAGATCTAAAAGAGTTTCAAAATTAATTCTTTCCCATATTTCTTTCCTTCGAGATTTTATCAACCTTGAGTGCTGACAAACGCAGCTTATAATTAAACTGCGTTTGTTACAACTTAAGGTTATTTCTACTACTATATTAAGTCTGTTCCATCAATACAATCTTACAATGTATTCTTTGACAATCAGACAATAATATTAGTATTTCTTTTACCTTCGACGATCAAAATAATAACATAACGAGAGTAGATTCATTTTCACAGGTAATCCTTACAGATCTAATGACAAGTGAAGATTCTTTACACAGGTATAATTCGTTAAATCCTAACTAAAGATTCGCGCAAAGAGGCAGACAAAAAATATTTTCTTTTAGGACACTACAGTACGAACATTCATTACTGACAATATCCTGGACACAAAAAACGAAAAAACAAAAATAATTCTACTCCGTCTCAGGGACACTAAATGCATGTAAAGAGGCTCAAATTAGAACGCTCACATATGTGATTTCGCCCGTAATGATGAGTATGGGTTTGTTGGTTACAAAATTGCTTTGTGAAGAAGATTAGATATATAAATTAAATATGTAGTTAATTTTTCTATTATAACTAGTGTAACTTCTAAGCCTGCTCACACTCCTTGTACAACGGATGTACAATCGGTATAACAAAGAGGTAGAAAGTAGAACTTATAACTGAGAGAAAATTCGGAGTCATCTGGACAGTTTAAAAAATTCCAAGTGGATACAAACTTCCTTAAAAATCAAAGCAATCAATCTCGGTTGACACGTAATTCATTTTCATCACAATCCACATTTTCGTAAGTTATCTCCCCTAAATAAGGCGGCAACCGGGAGACTCGTAACAAGATATCACCCCCAACTTGGGCAAAGGCTTGAAGAACCTGTTAAAGCGCAATAAGAATTAAAATATCATAAAAATGAATATCTGAAGATTTATAATTTAGGAATATATCCACATTGAAGTCTTTAAATGCAATTATCTATACATAACACTTACATGATCCAGCATTTCCTTCGAGTGTGAAGCACTCATACAGAAGCGAATTCTTCCTTCCAATATAGGTGTGGCTGGAAAACCGACAGCAACAATAGCTACGCCGTTTTTCCTCATTTCCCGAACACAGTAAGCTAGTTTGCTTGGTATAGTCACTGCGACTGGAACTACAGGCGAGTCATCGTTTCCATAAACAATAAAACTAAGCTGTTTCAATCTCTGGCGGAAATATCGTGAATTCCGGGCCAATTGGCGAATTCTTTTAACACCATCATCCGTTCCATCTTCACCCATGATGATTCTCATCGAAGACATGATTTGTTCGGCCACGGGAGCAGACATAGGGCCCCCATACGTCTGGGCGTGACTCTTTTTTCTCAGCATTGCAATGAAATCCTTGGGGCCAGCGATGTACCCTCCCGCAGAACCAAAACTTTTAGTAAATGTACCCATTAGAATGTCTACTTGCTTAGGATCAATTCCCCAATAGTCACAAACACCTTTCCCATGAGGACCGAGTGCACCGATACTATGGGCTTCATCCAGGTAAAGATATGCCTGTGAAATTAATTCATATTTTGAATTGGCACAAAACACAAGAGTCCATCCTAAATCCTCATATACTACTTCTGGATTGTCTGTTCTGTACTAACCTTATATTTCCTTTTCAGGTCTAGTATTTCTGGGAGTTTGACAATAGTTCCTTCCATACTGTACACGCCTTCAACAACTATGAAAATCTTCTTCCAGGGAAGATGTGTTTTGGGACGGCCGTAGCATACACCTTCTCGCAATCTTTTTTCCAGACTTTTCATATCTACAGATGATATAAAGATCAAATTAATTTCCCCTTCCAGCAGACATACATCCGTATGCATATTGCTTGGGCAAATACACTTACTGTTATGCTTGAAAACCCGGATGGTTGCACCGGAAGTGCGTAAGCCAAGGATAATCGACGCGTGATTTTTTTCATCACTGATGACCAAACAAGTATCATCCAAGATGCAAGGCAAGTTCATTGAATTTGTAGCAAATCCCATAGAACACGTGAGAACATCATCCACTCCTAGAAATCTTGCCACAAGCTTTTCCAATTTGATAATATAGTTTGTGTTCCCTACTTCAGCCCGTGTACTTGCGGTAGTTATTCCATGGGACCTCATTGCTAAAACGGATGCTTCAGCACAAGTACCAGAGTTTTCCGCAAATCCTAGGTAGTTGTAGGAGCCCATATTGATACAATCGACCTTTTTCCCCGTGAACCTGCGGGAACAACACAATCAACGATAAGAATGTCTCCAAAGTACAACGATTATTATTTTAGTTTTGCAACATCAATAACATTTCATTTCAAATTCAACGAATACGCAATGACTTACTGGAATGTCCAACCATGATCATACGAGACTCGATCTTTGACCGTGCAATACTTCCCGGGAACACCGCATATAGGAATATTCCATGCATCCCGAATCCGCCTATACACATGTCTTGTATAAAAGCTTTCGAAACTGGCATACAGAGGATTGTAGCCCTAGAATACAAAATTTTTTAATCAATTATCTTCCATTTAATTAAAATAATAAATTTTTATTAAATTACTATATACATACATGTACTTAAGCTACTCATTATCTCAACAAATTAATATTTCTTACGTTTCTGTTCCTTTCCTGAGATGTTCTTGGACGAATGAAGTCATTGAAGTAGCCCACAATGACCAACACAGCGTAACAGAGGTAGGTGAAGAAAGCATCGATTAAAGAACACGACTCCACTTCCTCCTGCACCCGCTTCCGAATCCTCGGACCCTGAACTTTTGATGACACGTCCCCCGCCCCCTTCAACACATGATTGGATACGAATCCATTCCTAACGCCGCTACCGCTATGATGATGAACCTTTTTACTCTCCGTCTCGGAGATCCCCACGGGGTCATCCACATAATCACCTCCTGAGGGAATCCCTCCATTCCTACTACTCCTGACCTCGGAGCGGCCCATGATAATTTATTAAAAAATATAATTTAATCCGCGCCTACACAAATAAAATATCTACAGAGTGTATCGTACTTGCGGCTTCTTCTTGTATGTATATGACCAGTCGACCAGTGTCTAAATAATAGGAATGAAGGTTACCTGGTAGAAACTACAAAATAATACAATCGTGCAATAATAACGTAATATATGACTCAGATCAGACTATAACATGGACAATAATAGTGTAAATAATATATTTATCATTGTATAAAGTAAATATTGTCAGATCAAAGTGTTGTTTGTATTAATGTAAGAATAATTCTTACATTAAAATTAAAGAATAAAGTAAGTGTATTTAATAATTATATAATATATATATGGAAACTATATGTTAATCAAAATTCAGCTCGTTTCGTGGAATGACAGAGAAATCAAAGTTGAGAGTAAATAATAATAATAAATTATATTAGTGTCTATTCACCGTATATCAATCAAGACTATAAGACCTAACACCTGACCTAATTTCTTAAAATTTATTCTTAAGGAGTAGACGTATAGGCAGGGTTTGGCCGAGCTTTTGATTTTTGTGTGTTTTTAGCTCGCCAATGACAAGTCTGTATAGGAAATTATATAGGTCTGTGATTAACACGCTTCCCAGAGATCCCAACCAAACCACCAAGAGGCCGAGAGGCCTACACCCTAATCACCCCGATATTATGATTCTCTTCTCGGCCTTTTTTAACTGCACCCACCGGAGACCCCGACCCGAGCAATAGCAAAAACCCCAAAAAGGTCAACTCTCAGACCTCAAAAGTGACACGTCGTAGTCCTCCGGAATATCCAGTAGTAATGACTATAATAATTTAAACATGATTATCTAACCTACCCATCATGTTTATAATGTGTAAGAAAGATGAATCAACCTCGATTCTACAATATTCCTCTATGGTCTAGCCTACCTTATACCTTTTTTATCGTTTTTTCCTGCTGCAAGACACGGCAAAAAACCACTACAGCAGCAGTACTTACTTTACTACTACAAATAATACCGTCAGAATCATCAGCAGCAGTTTGAATTTGGTTGAGGCAAAGTATCACATGCGTTTTATAACGTTATAATAAAAAATATATGGTGGACGGCATTGGGAAGTTGTCCGACTGGTCTAACAGATGTCAACCTCGAAATCGTTTCCCACGCCACTTCCTGTTTGCTATGCCATGATGATGAACATATAATAGAATATAGAAAAATCGAGTAAAAAATTATTATTATTCAGTACAAAATAATTATTGCGTCAACAATAATTATTTTTAATGAGTTTTTAGCTTGGCTTCGGCATCCTGTCTGTATGTTTTGTCCCTCTGACAAAGTGACAAGCAATCTTCAACAGACGTAGATACAGCAATATAGTATATATACAATAATTTAATATTGTACGTAATAACAATAAAAATTATTTTTATTGTATATACAGAGATTTAAAAACATTTGTGTACAGCTGTTGATCATTATTTTTTGTACTATTCCGTCAGTAGTTGCGTCAATAATGTAGATATAGTTGTGTAGCAAGTAAATATTGGGGGGATTGGGAATGTTGCATGATGTTACAATAACTGATAATAGTAGAATTTGGATTTATCATGTAATTTATTTTGCCAACAGTAAATTAAATTATTTTTCCTGTATACATACAGATTGACAGGCACTCATTACACTTCGGGATGAGCTTCTATTATAAATAATAAGGGGGTTATTGTAAAGGATTATAATAAGGGACTGTAACAAGGAATTATAGTAAGGGAATAATAAGTGGTTATATAATATAAGGTGTTATCATTAAGGATTACAATAAATAAGTGATCTACAGATACGTACAACAGGTATATTCTTCTATTCTATATAGTACAACCATATATTCTAGTACATCCATTACACGAGACTTTTTGTTTTTCCCTTGAAGTTATATTATTTATCCAACATCCAAAAACTAAAATCAAGACAGAACTTGTATTACTCTAAACAGTTGATAAAAAATCACTAATTTACCCTCATCGCGCAAATCGCTCGAATGACATTCGTAAATAATATAGTATAGGTAGGTAGCTATACACTGATTAAATATTTCAGACAGATTTAACAGACGGAAAACAAAAATTCAAGGTGAACATTATGCAGATACTCTATTATACACATGATAATTTTTGTCTAATACTTGTAATTGTAAATACGATGAAAAATAAATTATAAGATTCGGTACTATATATATACAGTTATTATATTTAACACCAAGAAAATAAGTTCAAATGAGCCCAAAACAATAATGTCGCAAATAATAATATATAAACAAAGACAGATACATTAGAAAATTCTTCAAAAACAAAAAAAACCTCTGACATTTGTATATTATAAGTATATATAATTATTATAAGTACAATTGTGAAGACTAAGGAGGCACAGTAATATATGCATATACCAGGTCCATAAATATATAGCTATCTGAATAAACACTGAGGCCAATTTAAGCATATTTTTGTCTATAATATAAATACTATAAAGAACGATTGAATGTAAAAATATACCACTATCACCCGGGTTCCATATAGACACCCGGTGTGCGTACAACCAATAATAATCCAATCAAATCTTAAATCTTGTCAGTTATAAATGGATGGGATAAAGCCTGAGAAGCCGTCGCTCGCTTGGATGAGTCCAGCATAAATATTCGGTCCAAGAGATCCCTCAACTGAGTAACTTTCTTTAGCTGATCTGGGGGCAGCTCCTGATTTCCCACTAGCTCTTTCAACAAGTCTCGAGACTGATTAATTGTACTCATAGTGACTACTTTCTCCTGAAAATTAATAAATTATTTAGGGTAAGATTGTGAATTTAAGTAGTAGCAAATACTGTAAATCAATACATAACATAATGAAAAACTAAGATTATTTCACTACGAATGTAATAAAAATACAATTAAAACGTAAACAGAAAAGGCTTACCCGTTCTGTGACTTTATCCACTTCGTGGTATTGAAAGTTGCAATTAGAATCAAAATGTTTATCTTTGAAGGCCGCTTTGCGAATGAGTTTGTTAGGCATTTTTCCTTTTAAATCCATGAAAAATTTCAGCATCTGCAACGGAACAGAACAAAATTGTGCTATTAGTTATTAGTATTACAACGTAAACGTTGCTCGTTAACTTAGGAGAACATGTAATATTTTGCATTTTGACTAATAATAATAATAATATCATCAGAAAGTACAACGTACCTGGTTATTAGTACTTCCAGGAAAAAGGATTTTTCCGGTGTATACTTCATAGATGGTACATCCAACAGACCACATGTCGATTCCAAAGTCATACGTTAGTCCCATAACTAAGTAAAAAAATGAAGATTATTATCTAATCAATTAAATTAAAAAATATAGGCTTACTGGAAAAATATAGCTAAAATTATGCCAAGTACGACTTACTGATTTCAGGTGCTCGGTAAAATCTGCTAACCAAATATGGGGTGATATCATTCTCAGCTACATGGGAAGCAGACCCAAAGTCGCACAACTTCAACATCAGCTTGCTTTCGTTAACCTGAAGTAGAAAAAATGAATTTATTAGTTCCTCCAAAATAGGTTAAATCAATATTTCATTTAAAAAAATTAACTTACCAAAATGTTATCGGGTTTGATGTCTGCATGAAGTACGTTAGCCTTCTTGAGAAGTTTTAGTGCCAGGAATAATTGCTGAGCATATGAGCGTACGGCTTTTATATGCAAACCAACGTCCTTCCCATACTTTCTTAAAACTTCTCGTAAGTTCATAGACAATGGTTCAAAGACCATGCATAAATGCTGTTTGTGTAAAAAATGACGTTTAAGTCGGACACAATGGTATCGGTCGTCGGGATCTGCATCATTCAATCGCTTCAAAATCTCTAATTCTTTTTGACCAGATTTATGCATAATTTCATTGTTTCTTATTATTTTAACCGCTACATCTTCATTGTCACGAGCAGCGTCCCTGGCCCGGACAACATTGGAGAAAACCCCTTGGCCTGTGTAACCGTACACAGTGTATCTAGAGTCCAGTAACTCTCCAATTCTTACCCGGTAATATCCCTCTGCGTCGTCCCAATTATCTGTTAAATTTGGATTCTCTTCTCCACCAATTATACGACCTTCAACGACATCCGATGGGCTCTAGAAATTAATTAAACATGAATATGATGAGTAATAAATTAGAAGTGACGGGTTATACAGGACTACTACAATTTCAATGTTCAAGTTTTTATAATTTAAATCTATGCTTACGTCGAAATGTTCCGAGAACATATCTTGATTGGCGTAGATATCTTGAGCTTTTTCTTTTTTGGTCTTCTTTTCAGGTAGATCGGCATGATGATTTGGAGATGCTTCCGTAGCAGCTTCTTCATCCTCATCGCCACCTCCATCGCCGTTAACTTTAGACTTGCTTGCTGAATCCGCACAACTATTTGGAGGAGATTGTAACAAGTTAGAATGCATAGATAGAGATATTTTACTATCACTTTCGAGGTCGTTCTCACTCTGCGTAGACAAAGTTTGATCCTCTGTTCGTCGACCTGATTCTGAACCAGAACCCTGCGAAAGATTCGAATCCTCACACACAGCTCCGAGACTCTGTACAACAGAAAAAATACCGTTATTTTAGTTTTTGAGTTAGTAGTATTTAGCTGGTAATTGAATGCAAAATAATTCGTATTTCAAGAAAGGATAAAAGAATAGCATGTTGGTACCTTGTAAAGTTCTTCGCGCTTCTTCCTTCTTTTCTCAATAATAGCTTCTTCATCTTCATCTTCTTCATCTATGTGTATGTCCCTACAATAGAATCAGGCCATTTACTCACAACATCTAAACTTGAGAATAGTAAAAGTTATGATTGAAAGAAAAATACAGAAAGTTATAATGGAATATTAATATGTAAATAAATAGACTACACAAGTTATAAGCATCATACAACAGAACTGAAGCCGACAGTGTACTTGTTCAATACTGTTGATCAATAATTGGGAAATTTTGGATTTCTATAGATGCGAATTCTCCCCAGAGAAAATTCATTCATTGTAGATTACGGAAAGGGAATTCGAAACATACGGACAAAGTTCCTTCTAACCTCCTGCACAACTGAAGTTGGGAAACACAAGTAAAGTTTCATAAAATCACCAGATTTGCCAGCTATAACACCGTCTTTACAAACATTGAAAATTTAATAATAAACAACACTATACCTCTCTCCAACCCCTTGGATCTCTATGATCGTGACAAAGCGTGTCCTTAATACATATCTACACGCCATTACCACTTTTTTCACAGGAAATATCAAAGAACTAAATGAGTCGTCAAATGAAATGCACTTTAGCCATTCTATTATGGCCCAGGACCAATGACATTTTACAATGTGAACCTTAAACATCGTTATATGTCTACCAAATGGAACTCAAATCAATTGGTCGTATCGTATATGCTTCCACAATTTGTTAAACATTAAAATCTTCTTAAAACAAAATTTTCATACTAATCATGTACTTTTAAGTCTATATAGTATAAACAAAAATTCAACTTACAGTTCTGGTTCGGAGTCGGATTCCTTCCGTTTATTACTATTTGACTTAGTCGCGTCTTTGGCTCTTCCTCGATCCCGATCTCGATCCCTATCTGACATTCGATTTCTTCTGTCTCTATCCTTCTGGTAAGAATTATCATCCTTATTTCTGTCATTTCGGTAATCCCGACGTTGCTGCAATTCTCGATCCCGATCTCGGTCTCTGTCCCTATCTCTATCCCGGAGAGACCTGTTATTTTTATCATTATCACTTCTACCGCGTTCCCTCCCATGACCACTACGATTATCACTATGTCTATTTGAAACAGCTCTGTCCCTGTTTTTACGTGACAACGAAGGGCTTCGACGATTTCTGTCCGTAGCTTTGGTGTTACTGTCTTTCCGGTTAACACCATCCGAGTTTCGGTTCCTGGGGTCACGATTGTCCCTATCTCTGGAGACGGATCTACTACGACGGGATGTCCTCTCTTTGTCGTGCGTGGGTTTGCTACTGTCACCTTTAGCTTTACTCTTGTCACTTTCATCCGCTTTAACATCTGTTTTCTGTCTTTTTCGAGGAGACTCCTGTTCATGGCTAGGTTCTTCCTTTCTGGTCGTCTTCACTGATCGCTTATCATCTTTCCGACCGCCGTCAGCTACAACCTTTACCGGCGAGGTTCTACCATGTTTGGTAGGATCCGAACGCCTGTGATTGCTTGACTTACTGTGTGATTCCACCTTTATATCTTTAATTACCGGCTCCACTTTCGGAGCTTCAAAATTAATGACGGCATTCGAGGGAACTTTCTTCATAGCTTTCCCCTTCTCTTTAATGGCTACCATTTCCACTTCGGGATCCCCTTCAATTTTACTTATTTCCACCAGCCGCCTTTGAAGTAACTCCTTTTGGCGCATCAAATCTTCCAAGTTCATACCTTCTTCAATGAACTCGATAGACTCAGGTGAAGCATCTATGTCTATAATACGATGATTACTCGAAACCCTAATTGGTTTACTCGGTCTCGGTGGAGGAGCTAATACCGGCAGAACCTTTTGCTGTGCCTCCAAGTCAACAAGTAGCCCATCGGTTATAGTAGGAATCACAGCTATTTCTGAGGGGACATCTTTTTCTTCTGACTGACTCTTCTTACGCTTGTGCTTCTTTTTATGCTTCCTGGAAACCGGAATATTAATTATTAATTACTCATAATTGAAACAGTTAATTAAATATATAAACCATAAACAAAAATCGAGCCAAAAAATATTATATTCTAAATAATCAAAAAGGACCAAACTCACTTCTTTTCCTTCTTGACCTTCTTGTGCTTATGTTTATTTTCCTTATGAGACTTCTTATGCACTTTCTTTTCCTTTTTCTTCTTCTTGATAGTTTTCAAACTAGGCTTTAGACTATTGAGATCTTCCACTGAACTGGAGGTCGAGTCCGACTCAGCCGAACTTACCATTTTGGCTTAGCTGACTGCTGCCAATAAATAAACCAGTAAGTTCTCACTCAAATTCACACTACTTCCACTTCAATTTAATATAAACTGATGAAGAACCAAACCAAAGCTCGCCAATTAAGCTAGTAATTAGCTAATTAATTATTATTACTTCCAACAAATTAATTCCAGACACTCCGACGCGAAGGCCGAGAGCAGTATACCAAACCAACAACAATAATTAAAATTCGCTAAACGAATTTACAGGCAGCGATCAGGAATTCAGGATCCGGAGATCAGCAACGTGATGATGGTATGGTAAGGTTTTACGGTCCTATCAGCGAGGTCAATAACAAAACTGTCCAGCCGGCTCCGGCGACCCGGAAGTATATCCCAGTAAGTCCCAATACTCCCAAAGAAGTAGCGGTTGAGGTTCTTAACACAATCCGAACAAACAATAAGATTGTAGCAGTTCCTTTCCCATTGATTATACAAACAAATCTCTATCATAGACACATGCAAGGGATCCTAGACAACCAGTGTCGTGGAGAGATTTTTTTAGTAATATTTTTAGTAGATATACTTGAGCAATCATTAATAAACGATTAATAATAAATTAAAATTTATAAAATTCAAAATAAAAATGTTCACCGTACCGATTTCACACTAATTTATAATTAATGTAACAAAATCCCCGAGAAATTAAATTTTAATAAATTATAAAATGGTTGTCTAATTAAAATATCAATATTACACTTAATTACAGGTAAACTGTCACAAATATTCGAGAATATTAAAGAATGGCAAAATACTATTATTACCAAACCAAATGGCAAATTCGTATTATTTAATACAAGGGCAAAGCCAAACTCTCCATATTAAATGAACTCTCCAATGGTTTCTCGTTCAAAGTTTTTCCCCCAAATCCCAACATACGACAGATTTCAAAGTGTGGCGCTCATGGAAAAATGATGCTCCTCCAAAGTCCTCCAAGGATTCCGATTCCTCTGAATTTTCCCAAAATTCCCAAACCGACGCACCGCTCGACTCCCACAGTCACACAACTCACACACTCTGTGGATCCCAAAGTACTAATTTATATACTTTCAACATAGAAGTTGCTACTTTTTATACTTCGCTCACGAAGGAGCATAAAGTATCAATATGTATACCTTCAATGCAAAAGTTAGTACGTTTTGGTACTTTTGCTGACTTACATATCAATGCATTATAAGGATCCCTATGTTTTAGCTTTGGAAAAACATTGACCAATAAGAATAAAGAACATTTGAGGCGCGGAATTCCAAATTTAAAGCGTAATATTTAATTATTATGCAAAGAGAGCATTAAAGACGTTTGAGCTTTTAAATTTCAATTTATATTCCCATTTAATTAACATTAATGTATTTAATATTAATAATTAAAAATAAATTTTAATAATTTAAAAAAGTTTGTAAGAATAAATATTATTAAATAATTGTTTAGCAGTAAAATTAAATGGAGAAAATACAATAAATACACAGTAAATAGGGATTTATATATAGGTTTTTGTATTTACTTTAAAATTGATTTAAATTAAAATATACAATGGTTTAAATGAGTTCCGGCATTTTACGTATGTGTAGAGGTAATATATAGAGAAAATTATATAAATATTTTGTATTTCGTTATGGATTATAGAGATGATCGTTATTAAATTGAAATACTTGCTCCTTTTTAGAAAGTATTGAATTTAGCCGATAAATGATCATTATTAGAGTACATGTCTGCATAGCCGCTGGTTCTTGTTTCCAGTTAACTTTAGTTATTCCTGTGGATGTTGACGACGTCCAACGAATATTTGACACGTTCAAATCTAGATTGTTTTTCTTGGCATAATCTGCTCTCTGGTCTACGGTAATTGCCGGATGTATATTAAGGTCATTTATTGACTGTTGATGGTTTTATTTTGTCGGTGGTAACGTGTGGTAAAATTGTTGTTGGTAAGTCCGTATAAATAAATAGAATAAATTTAGGATACATTTGTTAATTTTGTGAGCTCGTTAGGGAGAATACGGGAGAGATTAAAAATTTGTAATGAGGTTGTTGTCATCATTTTGTCAGATAGAGAATTCTAAAAGTTGTTTTATATGGGAATTTGGAAAACCAATTTAATATTATTGTGGTTTGTTTTGATGGTTTATTACAGTCTCTGTGTGGTCTTGATTTGATATTTGAATAAAAATCGAGCATTGCAAAACAGGAACCATGGCTGATGGGGATAAATGGAAAGCTATCGAATCTGAAATGAACAGATTCGAGGCAGAAATCAGTTCGTTGACAAGGCAACCAAACTTTATACCGGCTCAATTACGTAGACCTATAATGGCTGGTCCAGTTGTAATCTCGTCTCCACCTGTACTGAACCGGCCGACGGCTCCGGCTGTTATTAGGTAAGTTTATAATTTTTGTGTTGTTGAGGATTAAAAAACAGTTTATTAATTAATATTAATAATTTAAATATTTGTTGTCTCTTTTTTGGTTATTGATACTTAAAGTGCTGCACCTCAGAAATATCAGCCTTCCGATAAACAAGTGACTCGACCTTCAGCGCCCGTCTTGCCTGCACCTCCAGTACCAATCATCCGTCCCATGATTCCTACACAAGTGCCATCGGCGTTTCCACATCCACAAATGTCTCATTTAAGGCCGATGGGTATGGGCATGGGAATGGGAATGGGAGGTATGATGCCACCGTTGCCTCAACCGCCAATTTTATCAGGATCTTCTGTTGCTCCAGGGGTTGCTCCAGTTGTGCCTGGACCCTCGAATGATATGCCGAAACCTGGGACGTCTACAGATAATGCGGAAAAGAAGAAGAAGAAAAAGAGCAAAAAGGAGGAGAAAAAGCCCAAGAAAAATCTGAGATGTGCTGGAGGTCAAATTTGGGAAGATGGTTCTCTGGCTGATTGGGATCCAAGTAAGTGTTTCTAAGTTTTTACTTTTAAGCCACCACAAATACTTTTCCTCCTGTGGCGTTGCTGCTCTTAATATATGATCCGTTAACACTCATAATTACATTGAAGCTTACCAAATTCTCTGTGCGTAGGTGACTTCCGACTATTCTGTGGTGACCTGGGAAATGATGTGACAGATGAAGTGTTGACCCGAGTATTTGGACGATATCCTTCATTTGTGAAGGCTAAAGTTATTCGAGATAAAAGAACAAATAAAACAAAAGGATATGGATTCGTCTCTTTTAAAGATCCCAACGATTTTGTTAGAGCTATACGAGAACTTGATGGTAAGATATAATTATAACATTTTAGTATTCATTTAAAGCTGTATTATGCTTGTTCATTATGAACAATTTATCTTTTTGTCTGTAATGTGTAAATTGTAATGGTTTTATTTAGGTCGGTACGTTGGAAGTCGGCCCATAAAATTGCGAAAATCAAACTGGAAGAATCGTAATCTAGATCAGGCGAGGAAGCGTGATAAAGAACGTAATCAGTTAATTGGTATCAAGAAACCGGGAAAATAATAATGTTTGCTATCCGTGAATCCGTATACGGCCAGTTTATAATGTATAATTTTGGCTGTTCTTGCTTTTCTTTTTTATTATTAATAAACTGTTCCTGAAACCACACAAGCTGTCGGTATTTATATGATTGATTTATTTAAACTGCCACAAGCTCATTTGCTATATTCATTGCACAAACCAGTTTTTCAACCTCAGTCAGTTTACCGAATTTTTAACTGTTTTTGTAAAATACGTTAATTAAAAATATAATAAATAATTTTTGGCTTTTCATTTTCATCTGTCAAATTCGCTTTTCACGGTCACATTCTCTGCCTCAGGCCTAATACCATCAAACCACGTGGTGCCAATTAATATTATTTTATTAAACACACACCAAGAGAGGACAAATGATCAAGCCCCAATTAGCGATGGTCAATAATTAAATTCCTTTTCGTTGAACCCACCAAGAGGGACGAAAACGAGTTGTTGAATGCTTAAGACAATTTTGGACGTGACAGCCTTTTAAAATAAAATACTGGACGTGAATTATTATTATTATCGTTCTTTTAGTATTTTAATTTAAACACCTTTGATTAATTAATGTGACAAACTAGACAAGAATAGACGTACTAGTTGTAGTCTATTGCTTGTCCAACTTATTTCCTTTATATTTGTTCCATGTGCTAAAAATTAGGTTATAAAAAATTTGCTGTTTTATCCGACAAAGTGAATTTCTCTCGCAAGGATAAGTAGATTAACTGCGCTTTCTTTGGACCGATTCCAGGACAAATACTGATGGTTTCTAGGTCTGCTTTCAAGAGATGGGCTAAGGAGCCAAATACGTTTAGCAACGTCATTGCATCTGTTTTATTCACGGAGCGTATGGACGTCAATGCATCAATAACCTATAGACGAACAAAAAACAGCTGTTTTCAAAGTTAATAATTTGTAGAAGCAACATTGCGATCCACCATCCAGAAGGAACCGTTCAATTTTGGTTAAAATAATATGGCCAAAGCTTCTTCACACTAGCCACATTCACCAAACCTTGGTAATTAAATAGCTAGAACTTGCTTGGCATTAATGACGGAAAGATCTTTGAATTTCTAAAACGCGTTACCATTTTCACAAATCAGTATGGGTAAATTTTACCTGCTGCAGAAGACCCGGATCCTTTTGCTCTTTAATTACATCAGGAGGTTTATTCTCATATATTTTATAATTTTCGATTATTCGCCCCGCTTCTTCTGCACTATTTGTGGGAATTAATGTTAGCTCCGCCAAGATACTTATGTGAGTCAAAGATTTGAGGATAGGGTAAGGATCTGGTACATCGATCTGTAAACAATCAAATTAAATTATTTAGAACAATAATTCAATAGCTTTTAATTCCCTTAATAAACTTCCCGTATTCCTTAAAAATAAAGCTTTCATGCCAACTTGTTTAAATATTTTATTGCTTACCTGTACTAACAACACCCTCAGAGCATAAGCCCTGCGGAGTTCCTTAAGGCGCTCGTGAACATAATCTGGATGAAGATTGTGGTATCGCACGCTGAGGAAAAGGGCACAAGTGGTGGCTCCCATGACATAATCTGGAATCACTTCTGAATATTCCCAAGGAACATTTCGGATGTACTTCAATACTGGATTTCCTCTCTGTGGAAATTAATTGACATTTATGAGTATCACATTTTAGAATAATTTAAAAAATGTCCTAAAATTAAAACAATGACCTTACATAATAAATAATGTACTTAATGTAACATAAAACTACGCATAAAAATATATTTCCCATAACTAATGGTACTATTAAAATATAATCAAAACAATAAAACTGCTGTTTACCTGTCTCGGATTAACCAGCACCGAATTTTTCGCCGCAGTACCCGCGCTAGTTCCTGCTACTGCAGCAGTTGTACTATTTTCAGATGACGATGACGGATTTTCCAGACAATCCTGCTCCGAATCCATATCCATTGTAGCTGTCACAACTTTTATTAAACAAGCGCCTTTATATTTTAAATTATTAAGATTACTAAACGTTTTTACCGTTTAATATAATTACGTAAAAAAAACCTTCCATTAAGAAACTGCCTAATGATTTCTCATTGGGAATCGACAGGCAAAAGCCCGCAAAAGGCAAAACACCGCTTTTAAACAACGGAATACAAATTTCCCGCTAAGCTTCAAGGATAACTTTAATTAATTTAATTTGATTTGTTCTGTATTAACGCTTGTGGCTTGGTTAAATAATCATGCCAAACTAAACTAATAATAACAATAAATAAAAAATAAATTACAAATGAGTAGCTAATAAATAATGAAAAAATAAATGAAATATAAGTGTAAAAAGTTAATTAAAAATAAATAAAATATAAATAAAGTATACGTAATGGATACAAAATAAATAAAATATAAATAAAGTATGCGTAAATAGATACAAAATAAATAAAATATAAATAAAGTATACATAAATAGATAATAATTAAATAAGTAATCTGCAATAGCACTTTAGTAGGAGCACTAGGAGCAGTATATTAATTTTGAGTTTGTATTAATAATATAAGTAGTAGTAAAATAAAAAATGTTTCCAAGAAATAAAGGTATTAATATACACGAATGTTAATATTATTTTTAGCTTTAATTTATACTAATCAGTTAATCATTTCATATGCTTGTTATTTATTAATTTTATTATGTCCAGTATTTAATGCTTTTGACGAATAAACAACAATTTCACATATTCTGATGAATATAAAATAATACCCTCGCCAATAAATAAGTACTCCACATGTGAATATTAGCAGTAAATGCATTAATTTATAAATTTATTCTCACTTCTCACGCAAGTATTAAAAGTTGCACTTGACAGGAATAAAGTTACATCAAAGGAAGGGAAATGAATGATAAAATCAGAGAGCTAAGTCAATCAATGAAGGGACGATTGACTTCTACAACAATGTTATTAGTTATTACACGGAACAATAATAGTTTGGAACATTGCAATAGACAAATGTTGTTACAAATAAATAATCATTATTGTAAATATTATAATCCAGAAATAGTACAAGGATTTTATTTTATCACTAAAACCATTCAGGCTTAGACTTATACACTCAAACCAACAAAATCAACATGAACACAGACTGCACATTATTTAACATTGAACTAAAACACGAATTTCAATCAAATGGCAAACGTTCCCAGGAGGGAGTATTTTCATATTTAAATTTAAACTGCCTATATTACGCACAATTAATATCAAATATTGTTTGCTTACACATTTTTGTGATGTTGACAAAATTGGGATAATAAACTATTATTATATGCATTATGTGGCGAGCACACCAACATTTCGTGATGCAGACTCCGACTTCGAACTCTCATCTTCCGGGACTTCAGGGATTTTTTCCGGGACTTGGAAGTGGATATTGTATTTTTCTTTGTATTCCACTATCTCCTTTCCCTTCTCAATTAATTTGGCATTCAGGGCTTCGATCGTCTGAGTGAGCTTCAAACAAAATAAATCAAATAAAAATACATACATTATACAGAATCGAATTTGAACCTTTGAACTTTCAATGTAAATAATTTATACATCAATTTACTATTTGTATAAATAACAACAATATTAATTTGTTAGCTTCCCTTACTTGCTCAATATTTACTAGAAGACTTGGCAAAACTTCTTTAACTGTGCCTTCCACCAAAATCCCACCAATCATTCTAAAACACTTGCGATTCTCGTCGACGGTTTTGAGGTTTTCTGCCACAACTCTGTATTGAGTTAAAATAAATTATAATCAACATGAGCATAAAATAAATACGAAGTAAATACATATACATTTATACAAAAATGTATACAAAATAAATACAAAAATGTATACAAAATAAATACAAAAATGTATACAAAATAAATACAAAAATTTATACAAAAATTTATACAAAATAAATACAAAAATTTATACAAAATAAATACAAAAATTTATACAAAATAAATACAAAAATTTATTCAAAAATAAATAAATCTTGCGATTTCAAATATACGTCCATTAATATTTATTATTTTATTCCATTTGACATTATAAATATTTAACCTGTGTTCATTAAGGTCACAGTCAAGTTCATATAATTTTGTCGCAATGGCCCGCTGCTCGTTGCGAAGTCCATTAAATCCAGCAATAGCTTGTTCCTGTGGAATTTTGCCCGGTGGCTTCTTGACACTTTCCGCTTTCGGAGCTGAACTTGCCATGCTTTTGCTTCTTGACTTCTGTACTTTCAGATTTTTACCCCAAGAAATCCCGTATTATTATACCGTACAAGTCTTCCCTAAATGTGTTTTTCGGATATTTGATGAATTTACGAGATATTTTATGCAGAAATGAAATTAATTTTGTTCGTTCCAGCAACAATTCGCTTTAATATTATGTATGCAATAGTAAACCTGCAGGCGTGAATAACGAAAGGGAAAGTGTGAGTGGGAATACAAAAGCTTTGGCGGCGGTCCCAGGAACATGGTCGCAGTACAAGTTCGCAGGTTTCATTCATTCCGGCAGAATTTATTGATCCCAGAAAAAAGTCCAGCATACTACTCCACAGGAATCTTGCGTGTATGGATGTGGAAATTGGAAATTGGGGAAGATCAGGATCAAAAATAAATCTTCATTTATCGTTACTATGAGAATTATAGCAGCTTGTTGTATTTATGCCATAAAGTTGATTATTATGATTATGAGATGTAAGAGACAAAGGCATTTTTTAAAATTAAAATAATATTTTAAATAAAATTATTTTTTATAATAATTTTGCTAATATTATAATGGTATACTTCGAAATACCAAAATTATTTCTTAATAATTATTTTAATCCTGGAAATGGTAGTGCATTAATGCAATGGGGAAAAGGAAATGGAATATTTTATTAGTGAATTTTATTATTGGTAATTGGGTGGGATTAAGAATCCTACTTCCATTTTCAGTCATCATTTCATAATAGGAATTTTTAAAATGAATTTTTGAAAATAATGTTAATTTAATATTTCTGAACCCGAGATACCTTACCCGGTTACAATTTACAATAATAAAATTAATTAATTAAAAACTCGTTGACTATTTAAATCTCCACAAAGAATTTTCGAATACATTTGGCAAATACAAGGAAAATAATCTGAAAATCCAAATAATTAGGAATAATACAGAAGGATTTTTCAGGTTTTGTAGCAAAAGCTTCTGCATTACAATCTGTAGTTGTATAATAAGAAATATTTAACCTAATTACGTAATGTGAATCAATGTAATGTGACTCAATGAGTTCATTATGAGAGATTGAGTACAAAATACTAAACACCAACTCCTGCAGTTCCTGCAAATCGCCCAAAAACACGATCAACAATGGTATGGATTTATGACGGCTGTAATAACCGAATAACCTGTGACAAACGTTGTTTAGCAATAGCAATCAGTTTGTTCATCTGACTCTAATCATGTTCCAACACACGGCGGATATTCGGGTAAGTGGTATTCGTAATAATATTTTAACTGAATACTGCTTTTTGATTGTTTGTGCAATATTTGTGGGAATTAATGCACATGCATAGCACTTATTTGGCTTGGATGTGTTGCTACACTCAAGAATTTGCAGGTTCGCAGGTAAAAGTTTTGCATTGGCTTAAATATGTAAAATTCCTCCTTATGTCAAGATCCTGCAAATTATTGAGATTAGCAACGGGTCAAATAAATGATTTAAGCCGAATTGTAGTATTTTGTTTAATTAATTTGCTCATCTAATTAAATAGTTACCACCTAAATGGATCGAACTAAATTTGTGCAAGCGCGAGTGTTGCACTTATATTGCCACCCCAGAAGATGAACTCCTGTGTCAATGTGGGAAAAGGAAGCAAGATCATGATGAAGAGGTATTGGCGCATCCAGTCAGAGCAATCCGTGGAGAAGAATGGACTCCACAGCGACATTCTGTTCTGACACCTACCGACGCCTACGGTCAAATCATTTTCGAGGGAGAACATCATCCGAATAAATCCAGGGTATGCAATACCACGGGAGCGTTGCTAATTTTTTAAACTTAATTATATTTTAGCAAATAATAGAATTTGCAGGAGGCAAATTTGCATTTATGCCCATATGCAAATCTTTATTTAACTCCTACAAATTCTGAAGTTTAGCGATGCGCTCAATAACCTAAAACTACCCAACCAGTCGTTCTAAAATGAAAATAATTATGAATCAATTATATAATTAATAGTTCGTGCGCCTAAGTTACGACACAAACCCTGAAATTGTGATTCAACTCATGACTTTAGTATGGGGATTGGACATGCCGAAACTAGTTATCACGGTTAGAGGGGGCAACAAGAATTTCGACTTGCCCCCGCGGATGGGCAAAATGTTACAAGTGGGTCTGCTCAAAGCAGCCAAGTCCACCGGAGCTTGGATTTTTTCAAATGGCTTAAATAAAGGTATTTTTTAATAAATATTAAATTAAATTAATTAAAAAATATGTGTTTAACCAATCAATAATGCTTAACATGACACAGGAGTTACTAGACACATAGGAAATGCTTTAGCGAACGAGAGGTGGTTAGGATTTAAAAGAGGGCGCTGCATCTCCGTTGGGATTTCCCCATGGGGACTGGTAGAGCATAGAAATGATCTCATTGGTAGAAATAGAGATCGAGTTTACTGTCCTTTTGAGCATCCAGGAGGAAAGTTTGTACTTCTGAACCCTCGACATTCCAATTTCTTACTGGTTGACAATGGGTCAGTTGGGAAGCCCGGCGGGGACGTGTTTTTCCGGAAGAGGCTGGAGAAGTGCTTATCCACTTATGCCATGAGCCCTCGTGCGTGATTTAAACACATTCCTTAATGCTGATTTAAAGTTATTTACCTATATCTTTACACTTAAAGGAACAAAGAACATCCACAGTCACTAGTATGTTTTTAGACAGAGGTTGCGACACTCCTATTGTCAGCGTGATTGTTGAAGGGGGCTTGTACACCCTGAAGACGATTGCTGAGTACTTGACAGACGAGCCGCCCATCCCTGTCGTCGTCCTCGGACACACTGGAAGGACCTCAGATTTACTTCAGTACGTCATGAGGAAATGCGACCATGTTAAGGATTTAGACGTCATTAAGGAAGAGCTCCAGAATCTCATTATCCACTTCTACAAAGTCAACATGAATCAGACGCAGATTCTAATGAATGAGCTTCGGAAGATAGTTTTCAAAAAAAATTTGGTAATTAACCTTCTTGAATATTTCATATACCTATTGACATACACTCACTGGTATATCATTACCGTATTTAAGATGATTCACTTAAACTTACACTTCTTTAAGCTAACAATCTACGTCCCGCACCAATCTGAGGATGAAGGCTTTGACACAGTTCTGCTTGCTTCTATCTTCCGATCCCAACACTGGACACCACTGCAACAATTAAGCTTAACTTTAGCCTGGAACAGGGTGGACATTGCTACGAATGAAGTTTTTGTTTACGGACGAGAATGGTCGCGGGGTGAGTTGAGAATATAGAATTTAATAAAATACAAAATAATATAGCTTTTAATAGGACGTCTCAACATTTGTAAATATTATTGTAATTATTATTATTATATTAATTAATTAATTAATTATTATCGTAAGATGTTTTAAATACATTCCAACAATGTAATTATTATAGACAAACGATCATATTTATAGTAATTAATTTTCTGTTATCCAGAGCATCTTGAACATGCCATGATGGAGGCATTAGTTAGTGATCGTCTGGATTTCGTTAATCTCTTACTGGAACACGGATTAAATATGCAGACATTCCTTACACCAGCCAGACTAGAGGGCTTATACAGCTTGGTGAGACAGGAATAAAAATGTTTGTTATCAATATTACCTACTAGTACTTTTTATTATGATCGATTTAGTAGGTGTAAACGATAGTAAGGTAACACAATTAGAACATTAAAGGGAAGAATGTGAAGTTAATATAAAGTCATTATAATCTGATCAAATTGTGTCTTATATGTTGTCTTTCTTCAAAGGAAAGAACACATTCCGTTCAAATGAGGGCTTTACTCTTTGAACTGGCCAAAATTCGTTCACAGAAGCAAAATTTTGCAAATGCGAACCTCGAAAAGAACTTGACACTACATGACATCGGATTGGCAATGTCTCACATGATGGGTCACATCTACAAATCGAAGTACATCCATCTAAAAGGCATGCGGGACTTAGCGAATTCCAATACGGATGACCTTCCCCCCGCTGAGGATGACGACCAGAATATAATGAATGTACATTGTTTCACCCAGCCTTTCGATGATTTATTTATTTGGGCAATTCTTACCAAAAGACATGAAATGGCTCTGCTTCTGTGGTCTCACGGGCCGGGTGCTCTGGCAAAAGCTCTTGTAGCCGTGAAGTTAAATAGCTACTTGGCACAAGAGCTAATTGCCACGGAGAAAACTAACATGGCGACGGAATTTCAGTCATTTGCAGAAGAATGGGAGAACTTAAGCCTAGAACTTCTGGACAGTTGCTTTAGGCAAGATCCAAAGATGGCGCGGCAGCTGCTCACCATGGAGCTTGGTAAAATTCGAAATTAAAACATTTAGTAATACTTTCGGGTTGATTATTAATTACCGTTGGTGATATTATAATGACGTAATTAGCTGTCTTGAATATATACTGATACTTTTATGATGATTAATTTTTTTTCCATTTTTTCCAGATCACTGGTCAAAGCAAACTTGCCTTACTTTGGCTGTTATGGCGAACCACAGAATGTTGCTAGGCCATCCGTGCTGTCAAATTCTACTTGCAGATTTGTGGATGGGAGCTCTGAATCTTAGACGCAACTCTACTTTCAAGGTTACTGAACGATTATAAGCATGGAAAAATGTGTAAAATGATCATGAATCTCGGGGACTGTTACCTCTATTAAAACTTAAAGTATTTTAGATAGTTCTAGGAATAATTTTCCCACCCTGTGTATTCTTTTGGGACTACAAATCAACCGAGGAACTAAAGCTACTGCCACATAAGGAAAAAGTAGACTCTCCCTTGGTTCCTACAGGCCCTCATGAAATAAACTACGATTCCGAGTCCCAAAGAACGATGTCACGCTCACGAGGATCCAATTCTTCGTTCTTTCAGCGAAGTGAAAACTTCAAAAGCCAGGATAGTTCCAGGGGCGGGGAATCTGGTGTAGCCTCAGTGAATATGTATGAAGTCAATGTGAAGCTAAAGGAATTCAAGCGTCATCCCCACGAGCACAGTCATAGACATACACATTTTCACGAAAAGCATCAAATATTAGACTCGGGGGTAGCTGGAAGCTTCATATTTGATAATGTGGAGCACAAGGTTAGTAGGATGGACAGAAGTTATAAGAAGCACCATCTGCATGATGATGCGAAGAGACATCATCGTGAAATACCGGGTCATGAAGCCAATGCTGGTTCGTTTGTTACCACCAAACATGACCTCTCTAATTGGCACAAGTTCTATGAATTCCAACGAGCTCCCGTCACTAATTTTTACAGACATACGGTAATTAACTTTGAATTAAATGGATGCATTTGATCTCACTCAGGCTGATCTATTAATTTGTTGGTTGATCTGTTAATCACAACTTTGATTCACATTGTAGATGGCGTACGTAGTTTTCGTTTCGATTCTTGCCTACGTAATTCTCGTCCCACAAGACATGGACACTCCTAGTTATTTCGAATACTACGTGATTTGCTACTTGGCCACGCATGGTTGTGACTGCATTCGGGAATTTGTGACAATTGACGCCAACAATTGGGCCCAAAAATGGAGCGAGTTTCGCACAAAATATTTTTGCTTACTGGATATTTCCATGGTTGCGTTCTTTATGACTGGCGTATCGCTGCGCTTGACGGGGAATTTCGACTACGGCTTTTTACTATATCGAGTCTCAAGTATTTACTGGAATCTACGACTGTACAAATACATGGGAGTGCATAGATTCGTCGGGCCGAAGATTGTTATGATGTTTAGGATGCTCAAGCACATGGCTTATTTTGCAATGATAATCTTTGTTGTTTTGATTGCCTTCGGTATCGCCCGAGAATCTATTCGATTTCCAGACTCACATCCAACCTGGAAAAGCATTGCTGAGGGCTTCTTGGAACCGTGAGTTCGATTTGTTATATTGTCTTCGTTTAAAATATTCCATGTTTTGTCCTCTCTGAAGAATAAATTCTATGTTAAATGGTCTGGATATAAAAAGAACTAATTCATAATGGTTTATATATTTGTATAGCTATGTCATGATGTTTGGAGAGGTAGATACGGAATCGTTATCATCCAACTGTGGAGAAGCGGATCTTCCAGAGTGTCCAGTTGGTCATTGGATTATCCCCCTTACATGGGTAATTTATATGATGGTAGCGAATATTTTGATCGTTAACGTCCTTATCGCCGTCTTCAACGGGATTTATTCAGAAGTTGATGCAATCTCCTTGGAGGTAATAAGTGAAATAATAAGAGTAATAATCTAAATATTTAGCTTGGCACAATTTCATATTACTTAGTTAAAGCGAGCTGATTACCTAGTAAAATGAATAATGTTGATTAAAATAAAGCTAATTTCAATTCCATAATTAAAGAGTTAAATTGTTTAACTTTGTTAACGTGCTGATTTATTCCCTAACAGCTCTGGATGTTCCAACGTTTTACTTTTGTGATGGAATTTGAACAAAAGCCTCTATTACCCCCTCCACTAATTTTCATCAATCATTTGGTCAGTGTCATGAAATATTTTATGGAGAAAATAGTTTTATGTGTCTGTGAACAAGAATTAAGTATCAAAGGCACGGATGGGGAAGACGGGCCAAGGGTTATACTTGGAAATGATCACAATCTGAAGACATTTTTAAGTTCCGCAGAGGCTAGCATGGTGAGTCTTGACTGCTTTAAAGCTCAACAAACATTAAGGAGTAAATAGAGTTGTTGCCCATATAGGTGTTTGATTTTGAAGAGGACAATGTGGATCTCTTAAGCACAACTAACGAAAAGCTCCGAAAACAAGCTCAAGCACAAAAGGACAAACTCAGAGATCCACCTCCAGCCACGCTCACCGAAAAAATGGACATTCGGGTCGGTGCGCTGTCTAATGTCAAAACTGGCATGCGGGATATTATAGTGGAACTAGGGGAGCAGAGGAAGAAACTGGATAAACTTCTGGAAATATGGGAAATTGCAAAGGAGGATGAGGCCGAAGAGGATGACTTGCAAACCGTAAATATAGCTCGGCTAAGTACTGTTGTGGATGAGAGCAGCGGTAGCAATGGACAACTCTTTCCGAAACCGAAAACTGTTCCTTCTACTTACAGCAAGGAAAGACAACGCTCTAATTCCACTAGCCAACCGAAAAAGTGAGATTTTCACCCAAAACACTAAAACGGAGAACTTTATTTGCCGCAATCGCTGCCATCAGAAAATCCAGTTTTTAATTATGATTAAATTTGTAAATGTTTATAGTACTTTAAACATAACAGAAAAGCTTTGTTCACACATTTAACCCTTTCTTTTGACTGAATAAGAAAAACGAATACATGGTTTCTAACTTATTTAAAACATTATTTTCCAATGTCGACCTATATAGTTTCTCATTATTCCCATGTAAACCATGTACCTAATACGGTTGAAATGTCATGCTTCAACGCTTTGCCAAAATTATAGCAAATTTTTTAAATATTTTATTTTTTACCAAAAAATGCTTGCTTTGGTGCTTGATTGGATTTGGAAAAAATGGTTTGCAAAAATGCACTTTACCAACTAATTATTACTGAGTCTTGTCTTAACCTAAAAGTATGAGGTAAGTTTCATCATTCTTTAGCAGCATGGCAGGTGCCAGTAGTAGTTGCCTGCATACCATTTTACAATTTACAAAATAGTGCTGGATGGTAGTGTGCAATTTGTGCGTGTACATTACCTATAATGGCACTTATTATGATAATACATGTAGTTAATTAAAATGATTTAATCTGATAATAATTGGCTATCTTCTATTGGCAAAATTACAGATATAAATTTCAACAATATGATTATTACACTACACATTAATAAATTAGGTTTAAAATTAAATTAGATAAGTAACTGAAAATAACACACCTTAAAATAACTCATGTAAGCAAAATTTATTTTAAATTGCCAATTCTCACCATTGCAAATATACGGTTTCACAATGGGAAATGTCTACCAAGCGGAGGCGTAAGTACTTTTAAAAGCCTTTAGTAATAGCAAGCTGCTAATAAGAAGATAATAATGTGGTAAATTAATTATCAATAGGGGCAACAATTTAATAGTATATTAAAATAATAATAATTTAATACAATAAATAGCATTCGCTACCGAAGTGAACGAAGGCTAGAGAATCCCGAGTGCGAATGTCACTGTGACAAGAATTTTATCCCAAGAAGCAAGTACTACAAGAGCTACGACGCTTGTCAACCGTCCAAAGAGATAACTTTTAAAACAGAATATGGGGAGCGAGTGGGAGATAATATATACGACCAACGGATTTCCAGTGCAAATAAATCTGGTTTGGAAATACGAGCACGATTCGACCCAGATAGTGAAGTAGGACGACACCGGAGTTTGAACTTGAATGTGTGCATTGCTAGAACCGACAACTATTACTACAACCCGGTGGCCAATACGATACGTGGGTATGAAGCGTACAATCCATTCCGACCGTCTTTCCATCTACAACGTGGTGGTCTGTACCCAGTGAGCATCCGAAATCACAATCCTCTTTCAGAGAGAAGCAACTGCGCTAGCTACTTTTTTAATAATCGCCCTCAGACAGTTCCACCAATTTACAACTTTCCTTCAGAATACAACAATCGTCCTTCAAGTTCCCATGCTCCTTTGTACGCTATAAAAGAATTTGAAGATGACCAGCCTGAAAAAGATAAATGTATAGAAATCTCCTCAATCCCCAACAATGATGAAAATACTCCTAATTACTCTGAGGACTCTCCTAATAAATGGAGATATCCAATAGTTGAGGGAGTTACCGGAGGCGAACATGATGACTCCAATGAAGTTCCTAACGAACCGTACGGGGTTTCCAGAGACGATGTCGAGCCTCCCATCCACGTGGTAACACATCAAGGACGTGATATTGACCGGCATCACGGAAATTATAAACCACAGTTGTCATCTGATGGAGCTCATGAAGGACCTGTTGTAGCATTTGGCACTCCAAATGCTCCAGAGCCCTTTAAACCCGAAAATTTTAGGCAAAATCGGACCCCACAGAAGCAGAGCGAGAAAACGCATGTACAACAAGGTAGAGGAATTGTGACTGGCGGATTTTCACCTCGAAGCAACTTTGATGGGGAAACACCAACTAAAACTCAAGAATTTGCTGATCCGAATAGCTTTACTAATCCATTTCTACCAGACCTAATAGGTGTAGAACCGTTAGCAACGACGAGTAATTATAAAAGCTCTTCAGCTCCTTCTACAGCTTTAACAGCCACACAGTCTCAACCCAATAAAAATTTGAAAACTCAATCTACAGGAGACAATTCACAATGGCCGGGTTACAATTTACATACCAATGACCCCACACCGATTGATTTTAGCGCTCATGGTAACCTTCCTCCAAGTTCGCAGAAACGAGTCGCACCTCAAGAAACCGGTATGGGTACAGAGGCAGGATTTTCAGGGGATATTTTACGTATTAGCAACTTCAAACCTAAAGAGGATGGGTTAAACAATGAACATCAACAAATCCAACCCAGTCATGGCGTTTTGAAGTTTGTTGATTCAAGTAGCCCCAATGAGCCAAACGCCTTTGTCCAGCAAGTAACTCCAGTTCCCCTTCCAGCTATACAAGGTCGGGGAATCCAGCCACTAGGTAATGTAACTGTGAGACGAAACTCTGCTTCAACTATAGGATATCCTCCAACCCCAGAAACAGATCAAGGAGTCCATAATCCTCGGAAGGGACGCCCATCTTTGCAAGACACAAACCAAAATAGGGGAATTCAGCCCAACCAAGCATTTTTGAAGCCCGACTCAAACATCCACATTCCTGATTTTTTAAATAGAAATGAAGACCGTGGGATTCAACCAAGCCAAGAATCTCTTTTGCAACCCACAACAAACGACTTCAATACCCCTGCGTTGCAAGTTTCTGTTGAAGATCGAGGTATACAGCCAAGTCGAACGAGATTTCACCCCGAGTTAGAATCAGGTAATACTACTATGACTCATGCTCCCAATACATCCGACACAACCACAGCAACCCGAAAAGTAAATACTGACCTAAACAGTAGTCAAACGGATTATCCCAAGGTGCCTTCCGCAGAGGGTGGACCAAATAAAAGGCTTCCAGGTGCATATATGGGACGTGGGGTAAACGTAAATAATATTCCGCTCCGGAAGGACCAAGTTCCGTCTGAAACTAATGTTCAGTTGAAGAAGGATCAGCCAAGTCATCTCGTATTATCAGGGAATGGAGCTGAAATAATTGTGGAGCCACCTACGACGGACAAAATTGTCTCAGCTGCCCCCGGCGGCACCTCAAATGACTCTACGACCACAACTCCAAACGACAATCCCGACTTTACGTTTAGTTCTATTTTTCAGCCTTTGTCTAAAATAAGCCTGGCTTTCTCCATTCCAAATTTTTCGGACTTTGCCGGTGTGTCCTTGGTGACCGATGATGCCCCTACAGATTTGAAAGGTGGTAACATTATTAATTTGGAGCCGCAAAGCCTGGAGAGCAACGACAAGGGAACTCAAGCACAATTAAGTCCAGATGATGTCCTTTTGGATAATAGTAAAGTCAAACTTCCGAGGTCAATAGTTCCGAGGCAACCGAATATTACTCTTGACAATGGACAAATCTCCGTTCCAATTAAACTACCTAACGATGTTTCATCAGCTCTATTGCATGCCCTCGACAGCGCTACTCAGCTTCGAATGTTCAAGCCAAAAACATTTGCTAATCATGAAACTCCCCATTCAACGGCTCCATTTAACACCCCAAACTTGAATTCGCAGTCCATCACACCAACTAAAGGGATTAGCGTGCATAAATTTACAAACACTTTGCCCGGAATGCATGAGGAATCCACTGGTCCGGAGAAATTTCCCGTTGCGGATGCAAAAAATATGACAACAAGCAACGTCGAAACTACTTTCTCCGAAACGTTCCTCACTCCGAAAACTTCGGCTACATTCAACACCGAGGAAATCCCTAGTGGCGACAGCCCTCATCATCAGTTGATACCTCCAACAATAGCGCGACATCCTCATGTTTTTAAGGGTAATCATGATAAGGCAACTGTTTCTCCTGCCTACAACTTCGACTTGAGTTGTCTACCCGGGTGTTCCTATCCCAATGTCTGGTGGTGCGATTCCTGGCCCACCATTAATGCCTGGATCGCTATTGCCGGAGGAGTGGCTCTGGTTTATTTAATGTACCGAATCCGACCTTCTTCATGCCCATCCTGTTCTGTCCATGCAAGTTTGTCTCCTCCACCTGCGAGGACTTGTACAAGCTGTTCTTTGAAACCTATAAGTAAATTATACAAATCGTAGCTACTAGTATGTTTGTTTTCTAATTGACAATTATTTAAACATCACTAATAAATTAATTATTATATATACCTCATGCATTTATTTATCTATCATTGATACAATTTCTTACTAATTTATTATTTAATTGCATCCATTATTTGGGAACTTAATTTGTATTATTCGGTCAATTAATTTTTATTTATTGTTTGGTTTTATTGTTAATTAATTATTAAGATTATAATTATAGTTAAATAATATAATAATTACTATATAATTATTAATTCTACTTTTATTAATTTTAGTTACTTTTAATTCATTATTATTTGTTTAAAAAATATATGTACCGTACGTATATATGTAGTAGCAATAATAATAAAAATTTTAAATTATTACTTTATTACTATTTATTTCTAAAATATTAAAAAAAAAAAATAAGTAAACAGTTTATATTATAATATTATTATAAATTATTTCGTCTTAAATCAGAAATGATTAACCCAAACACCGATGATTTATTTAATAAATGAAATAAACTAAATGAAGTACTCAATCAGTACTTCATTATTATCTAATTTAAATTTATTTAGCAATAGAAGTGTTTCGGATAATTTAAAATCACATTGCGCGACATCTGAACACTTCGAACATCCCTAAAATCCTTAAATATGACTTTTAAGAAGGAGCGAAATTCAAATCATTGTGCGATTTTAAGGGAATTGAGAATCACTTGAGGCCCAAATTGATAGGTTTAGGTTTCGTTCCTTCGGAAATTCGTTAGGTCAAAAGTTTAATGCAGTCTTTGATGGTGATCTTCATGGAGTGAAGTTGATTTTTGAGAAATTAAAATTTATTAAAATCATGGCAGACAGCAATAATAACCAAGCGCAAAAATTGGATTTGGAACGCGACCGTAAATTTTTAACCCAAGCTCAAATTGATTACATGCGAGCGGCTCAGGTGTATAACGCTGGTAATTAATTATTTGAAATTGTTAATTAATTTGACTTCTAAGTGTAAATTGCTAAATTGTGGATTGTAATTTTTAATTATTTTTAGTTTATTTACTTCACTAAGAGGTCAAATAATTAATTTAATTAATACTCATCGATGATGTCTGATTAATAATGCTGAAAATAAAAAACGCCGTCAACAGTGCAGCACTTCATATTATTGTATGTACATATAATGGTTGCGATTGCATCATTTTTAACTTTTCTCGTTTTTGTTTTGTTCACAGACCGAGTTAGAAAATTGCAAAGGATCCGTCGGAACAATCTCCTAACGGCGGGACTTTTGGGTACGGCGGTAGTTTCCATCTACGCCTACTCCATGTGGTCGTTGGGTGGTGAAAAGTTTTTGGATGAGGATGAGAAGCAATAACACAACAAGACTTAAATAATATTAATTATCTTAATTTTGTGATTTTCAAAGTAGTTTGCAAGAATAATTGTTTGGGCGTTCATTGAAGGAACCCATTGTATAAAAAGCAAATCAATATAGTCGATCATACTTTAGAAATACTTTAGAATACTTTAAAAATACTTTTAGAATATACTGAAGTTGTTTGATGTAAGTTGTAAAGTTATGGCGGCAAGGACTTCAATGCGATTGCCACCTCTCCCTTCTATTCGGGAGCTGGTGAAACTCTATAGGTTAAGAGCAATTAAGCAGTTGTCACAGAATTTTCTTTTGGAGGAACGTTTGACTAATAAGATTGTAAAAGCTGCCGGGAGATTAGATGACCGGTATGTGTGTGAGGTGGGTCCAGGGCCAGGAGGTATAACGCGGGCAGTTCTACAGAGAGGTGCTAAGAAAGTTTTTTTGATTGAAAAAGACACTCGGTTCAAAGGTTTTCTCGATATGCTAAGCGAAGCATGTCCTGGAAGGATTGAAACATATTGGGGTGACGTTCTTTCTTTCAATATGAGCAAAATGTTCCCGGAGGACGCAATGACTCCTTGGGATGAAGACTACTTACCTAGAGTACACATCATCGGCAATTTACCCTTCAGCGTCGCTACTCCGCTTATCATCAGGTGGTTGAGCGATATTTCGGAAAGAACCAACGCATGGACGTACGGCCGTGTGCCACTTACCCTAACTTTTCAGCAGGAAGTGGCTGAAAGACTTGTTGCAGATGTCATGGATGATCAGCGAAGTAGATTATCGATCATGGCTCAGTATCTTACTGAGCCACAACTAAAGTTCACCATATCAGGTTTGTGTAGACATTTGAACACTTAGTTAGTGTTTTAGATTAAACATGTAATTGTAATGTAATGATACAATAGCTTTATATGCTGATGTTATGTTAATTTTGCTGGATTATAGGGAACGCTTTCGTACCTAAACCGGATGTGGATGTAGGTGTCGTCAGATTTATACCTCGGAAAGTTCCACTAATTACGCAACCGTTTCCTGTTGTTGAAAAGGTCACGAGACAAGTATTTTCTAAAAAGAGCCGTTTCTGCTTCAAAGGAGCATCGTAAGTACAAAATGTCTTGTACCAAATTGCATTTAATTCTGTCCTACAGGAACTTGTTTTACTTTACTTCGTGATTAAAAGTACTGAAATATTTTTTTCCTCAGTTCACTATTTCCTAAAGTGCTGCGAAGGCAGTTAGTTCGGGAACAATTTCGTCGTGCCGACGTAAATCCCGAACTCCGAGTGAGGCAACTAACTGTTGAAGAGATTGGTAGACTATGCGCCGCTTACCTGGAAGTAAGCCTAGCCTTGTTAAACTTCATTAATTCGCCACACAGCTGGCAGTTTTAACTTGGATTGAAATTCTCAGTAGAATAAAAATGTATTTGAGTGCAATTAAACATGAGCAAATACAATTGCGACAGCTAATAATACAATTTATACAAGAGCTAATAATATATAAATTCATATTCAAAATCCTTCTTCTACTCAGATCTGCGAAGAATATCCAGTACGACACTATAACAACCGCGGCATCAAGCCCGATGATGAGTGGGAGACGAAATATGGTCATATTTATGGATATCGAGCCTCATTTTTTGAAGAAAATAAGCGCAAGCTAGCTACTACACCCGGAAACACAACTGATGTATTCGATTACGAAGATGAAGATTTAGAGAACGATGATGAAGATAATAGTGACGATGATAAATATGTCAACTTCCACCCCAAGAGTTCTGTCATTCTTGAACCTGAGCCTTTTAAAATTACCCATACTTCTGGAGGACCTGCTATAAATTAAATAAAAGAGTATTTCTGTTAGCCAACTTCCACCTTAGCAAATTAGTCTTGCTAGGTCTGCGATTCCTTGTCATGCTTAAGTACTTATGGGAAAGTAAAATAAATATTTGTTTGCTATTGTACACAACTTTGATGGATCTACTCTGTAATCTGCAATACTTCACTATGCATTCTCAGCCTGCATCTGCATTGCATTTTTTACTTTTCGGCAATGAATACTAAAATATGACGTCTAACACAATCAATATTACAGTGTGAGTACGATAAATACAAAATACGTACAAATTAATACAAAAGAAATACAAAATACTTACAAATTAATGCAAAAGAAATATTAAATAAATACAATACAAAAAATATGAAATAAATACAATATAAATATGAAATAAATACAATACAAATATTAAATAAATACAATACAAATATTAAATAAATACAATACAAATATTAAATAAATACAATATAATACAAACTAAATTCAATATAAATACAAAATAAATTCAATATAAATACAAAATAAATTCAATATAAATACAAAATAAATTCAATATAAATACAATATAATACAAAATAAATACAATATAAATACAAAATAGATACAAAAGTTGCCATGTACTAAACGAATGAACAACTCCTGCGATCTGCTGTGAGAACAAAGAACTATTTCGCAGCCATGATGAACCATGCTTTTGCAGCTTTGACGGACGATCTTGCATGCCACCGCAGGGAAACCCTTACATCCCTCAGTCTTGCTCTCCTCCGTGGACGTGAAGGTGGTCTGCTGGAATAACGAGTTTTAAAATTTTACAAAATGGTCCAGAAAAAGGTAATAAAAGTAAATAAAATCAAATTTATTATCACATTCATTACCGTTACGTAAGTAGTATTCGTATTTGGTAAATTTAGTGTAGAAATTTTATATTTTTCGGTAATTTTTGGATTGAGGCATGGTCGCATGGTTTCATATGTGGCCCTCGTCATGTCTGTCGGCGTCTTAAGCCGGCCATATTGACGGTGGACCAGCATGGTCCTAAAGTTATTTTAATTTTATTTGGTGTTAAAAATATTCTACACGAATTCAGAGTTTTAGCGTAGAATGATATCGAACCAAATGAAAATATTTTTTTAATTTAAAACCAGAATACGACAGTTTCTTGAAATAATTAATTTTATTAGAAATATTTTAACTTGTCCTTTCGTTGAGCTGATTAGGAAATAAGGGAATTTTGAAAGAAATACAATTTAATGTGAGGATCCACTGATCGGATGACTAAAAAAATTAACCGCATTTGATGATGTTAACTTCTTACCACCTTAATGAAATCCATGATTTTAAAACAGAAACATGCACTACCATCTGAAAATGCGGTTAATTAATTTTAAAATTTTTAAGTCCTAAAAATAAACAGATGGTATAAATGTACTTAAATTGATTGATGTATTTGCAGGGAAGGAAGAAGGTCTTAGGGAAGAAAGTAGCTGCTCCCCCACCCCTGGCAGCGAAGAAAGTGGAACAGAAGAAAACTAGAAACCCTCTGTTCGAGAAGCGGCCTAGAAATTTCGGAATCGGTCAAGATATCCAACCAACCCGTGACCTTAGCAGATTTGTTAAATGGCCCAGGTACATCCGCGTTCAGCGTCAAAAGCGGGTCCTCCAGGAAAGATTGAAGGTCCCACCTCCAATCAACCAGTTCAGCCATACCGTGGATAGACAGACAGGTACAAATTATAGCACTATGAAGTGCAGCGGGATTCTCCACTGATTTTTTTAAATCATGGGCTTACCGTGCGCACAATGACGGTGCCTTGTGTTGGGTAAGAGATAATATATGTGTATTTGATGCTTTCCCCCGTATTTATCAGTGTTTAATCTTCGCAATCTCTCCTTACAGCAAAACAACTCTTCCGGTTATTGGACAAGTACCGACCCGAAACCAGAGCTGCAAGGAAGCTCCGCTTGAAGGCCAAGGCCGAGAGCAAGGTTAAGGGAAAGGATTCCGCACCGTCGAAGAGAGCCTTAGCTCTGAAACAAGGAGCCAACGCAGTTACTAGGGCAATTGAACAGAAGAAAGCCCAATTAGTTGTGATTGCTCACGATGTGGACCCCATTGAGGTAATTTAATACTTCATGAGGGTTTCAAATTAATTTCGTACAATGATGCATCTTATGAATTTCTTCACCTGAAAATATGTGATGAATAACAAGACGAGCTTTTTAACACTGAGTCGAACACAGTATTAGTACTAACCCTTCCTATATTTACATGCGTTGTACTAATCCCATTTTTGCTTCACAGTTGGTATTGTTCCTTCCAACATTGTGTCGTAAGATGGGCATCCCATACTGTATCGTTAAAGGCAAGGCTCGTTTGGGGAGATTGACTCATCGTAAAACTACTTCCACCGTTGCCCTTACTCAGGTATAATTCTCAATAATTTAAATGGAAAGTCTCTTGCATTATAATTAGCCGCATTTTATGATGTTAACTTCTTACCACCTTAATGAAATCCATGATTTTAAAACAGAAACATGCACTACCATCTGAAAATGCGGTTAATTGTGAATATTATTATAACCTTTTGATTAATTAGCTGAATTCATTTCTTCTGTTCACATAACTTAAATTTCATTTCTACCTATTCACAGGTCGATAGTGGAGATCGCAGTCAATTCAACAAGCTAATAGAAGCCGTTAAGACCAATTTCAACGAACGTGATGAACTCAGAAGACACTGGGGAGGTGGTATTCTTGGTTCCAAGAGTGCCGCACGTGTTGCTAAAATTGAGCGTGCAAAGGTGAAGGAAGCCGCTCAGAAGGTCGGAGCGTAGACTTTTGATAAATCAGTTTTACGTGTATTCAGTTTTGAATCTACTGCAGTTGAAATAAAAGTACGCTGCTTGATTTAAAGAAATTCTCTCGGGTTTCCAATGTCTATTCTTGATTTACATACTTCTATTTTTAGTCACTTCGCTTTTTAACCTTATTTTGACATTGCATAGTTACCTTCCCTACCTACTAGTTAACCGTAAGTCTAGGTTGATACATACATACCTCTTCACTCCAAATAGCATGAATGGCTACCTACATCGTAGATAAATTGACTGCATTAATCTCGGCATCCAATTTTTAAGGCAGTATAGACGTACACTGTTTTTACCTGAGAGGTTTTTGTTGGTTCACTGACATTAATACCGTAAGTACCGTAAAGTTACTGAATTTTTATGAAGGGCATACAATTGACAGTGGTTTCCGTAAATAGAAACGATTTCCATATATAATTTCAATACTTGGAACGAAAGCTTCCCGCAAACTGAATGTAAAAAATAAATATGCTCATTATCACCTGTAGATGCATACAAATGTTTCATAAAAATTCTTATAAAATATGTACATCAAAATATTACAAACGCTATAAATATAAAAAATACAATTCAAAATAAATATAAAATATATTCCAGATAAAATGCGAAATAGATTCGAAATAAATGTAAAATAGGTATAAAATAGGTATCATTAGAAAATAAGTACAAATTAAATAGAAAATAAATTCAAAATAAATAGAAAATAAATACAAATAAAATTCAAAATAAATAGAAATTAAATTCAAAATAAATAGAAATTAAATTCAAAACAAATAGAAATTAAATTCAAAACAAATAGAAAATAAATACAAAATAAAAATAAATAAAAGGTGATTTCATTTATTATTATTTATTAAGCTTGGGCATTTAACGTTTACTTGAGGCAAGAGTGAGAAGTGTGATTACTTGGTGGTTCAATTCCCTGCAGTTTGATTGGCTAAGGGAATTCCGCCTTACCCCGCATTGCCCAATGAAACGGTGTTGTGAGAGTTTTGAGTTTACACGCTCGTCAACATCTGTAGTTGACCGTTGAGTCTTTCGTTTCCCTCCTTTCTCCTCTCATTATAGAAATAGACGGATTCCTGGACAGTTGGGTTCCTGCGGGTGTTGGATTTTCATTTAATTTAATATTAGTGCATAAAATTATTTCAGATTTTTAATAATAAGAAACAAGACTTGTTTGATCTCAAGTTACTTATTCTTTATTTTAATTTATTTTATCTTTAGTACTGGGACTACTGTAAAGAGTTCGTAAATAACCGTAATTTTGTATACGTTGTGTAGGCGGTTTGCGTTCTTTCATAAACTTCGAATATTTATATATTTAATTATAATACATTGCATGCTATTTTTATAAGTTGAATTATTGTCAAAATATCGACAATGATTGAGGCTTCAGCTGCCGGTCGAGACTGGGAGCTGTCGAAGGAGAATATTCAGCCTTTGAGTTCCGGAAGGAAAATGTCATTTCTGACACATTCCTTGGATAGGACGGACGATGCTGAATTGGCACGGATTCATCAGTAAGTGGAATAGGATAATATTACAATACATAATATAACATTGAAATTGACATGAAAGTAAAAAGAACATTGTAGGTTGATAGCGTTGATCTGATGTTGACTTTTAATTTGTTGACTGTGGTTGTGTTCTGGGCTTCTGGGTTTGGAGGTATATTTAGATTGTGCTTGTGTATGCAAATTGAATGGATAATTGTCTAATCTGCAGGGAAATGGAGAAGCAAATTGTGGACTACGAGGGACCGGATCCTATCGAGCCTTGGTGCAAGTACATTGAATTTCTGGAGCAGTCCTGTACAACTGGAGGGAAAACAAACTCGAAATATGAAACCACACTGAACAAATGCTTTCAAGCCTTCGCTAAGTCACAACAGTATCGGGATGATAGACGCTTTGTGGAGATATGTATCAAAGCTGTAAGCAAATATTTTGTATTAATCTATTAAGTAGAGCATTTCGTGTGATGGGATGAAACTCAATGGTCAACATCGTTACTTATAGGTTCAGAATTTTTCTGCAAGTAAACGTGCGGAAATGCTTCAAGGCTTTTTGGGTCGGGGTTATGGACTCACGGTCAGTCGTATCTATCTAGCCATTGCGGACGCATTCGAGTCTACACAGAACATCCAAGATGCCGTCAAAGTTCTCAACAGAGGAATAGAGGCCAGAGCCCAGCCCATTGAATACCTTCAGGATGCTCTGAAGTAAGCTATCTTAACTCTAGTTGATAATGAACACCATTTTATTGAAATGGAATGGTAGGTTGTTAACTGCTGTATCTGCTCCTATTTCAGAAATTTACAATTCCGCGTAGCTCAAAAGCTTGCGCAAGGCTTACAACAGGATGATGACTCAATCCGAAATTTTGGAGCTTCGGTCCCTACTTGTAAAATTACGAATGAGGCACAAAACATTCGTGTTGCACTATCCCCAGGAAACCCATCCAGGGCTAGGCCAATATTCAAACAAAAGACGGAGCCCAAAATTGCCATTTTCCAAGTTAGTCATTAGAGACCCATTATGTTTTTAATATTTCAGTTCAATTTCTGCATTTGATATTACGCCGTTTACTAGAGAGGGTTGATTAAAGGAATAATTTGAAGTGAAATCATAATTTTGTAGGGGTTTAATAATGCGGACAGCGAAAATGCAGATCCACAGAGTACCCCCTTAATAACTCCCATGAAAGAAAACGAAATTATGCAGAGTGAGCAAGAGAACATTATTAAGCCCAAGAAATGGTGCAACGAATATTTACCACCACCTCCTGCTTTTATTGCAGAAAATCTTCCACCTGTGGAGAGTAAGTTTATTTTTTGATATATTTGTTTGATTTTGTGTAATTATGATGACGGTGTAATTGCGATGTCATTTGAATTAATTTATTGAATTATTTGGTTTCTACCACGTTCTTGAAAAAGAGCACAACGTATTATTTGTTTTAAATTTGTGGTTATGAACTTTCTATACTTATAACTTATAGCTCTTTTATTCTATTATTATTTATTCTATTATTATTACCCGCCCTGATGCTGTTCACAGACTGTGTTCGAAAGCTTGGCAAATAAAGAATTTTGTTAAACTAAAAACCACGTATTCCAATTATTAACATATGAAAACTTATAGCTAATTATTTATTGTTTCCTTGAAGTTTATGTTGAAGAACCGGAAAATCAGCCGCGGAAAGAGGAGCTTACAAGGAAAATAGCAAAGGGGATACTCAGCGAACGGACAATTCCTGATGATCCACCTGTTAATCCGATTGATGCGAATGAAAAAAATGAACGAGTTATGTACCGGAAGAAAGAGGTAAATTATCTCACTTATTATTGCTCTTTTTCTTGTTGTCTTGTACTAAAACTGACTGTTTGTATGTGCAATTGGTTTCCAGCTAATTCAAGGCAAAGACCGTGAGATCAGTTATGAACATTTACGAGCTAAGGAGTACTTGCGAAAAGTTGGAGTGACTACACTTAAAGCTTTGATTTCTGTCGAGAAAAAAGTTGGCCTTAAAACAATTGGAAAAATTGCGCCCCCAAAAGCAGAAGTTAATTTTGCTGTTCCAACGGGATGTCCTCCCGTAAACAAAACCAGAGAAGACGCTCTTCTCAGTCATCAGAGACTCTTGCAAGAAAAGGAGGAATTGGAAAAGGAAATCCTTGAACTGAAGAAAGACAACAAGGAGAAGGCAGGACAGCTTCAGGAACAACAAGGGATTATTGCTAGACTAGAAGAGATCGTAGCAACGGCAATGAAATCGCAGGAAGCAGCGATATTGGAACGAAATGAGATTGCCCACTTTCTATCAAGAGAAGAAATGGAACGCACCCGCTTGGCTGAAGAGAATGAGGAATTGCAAAAATTTCTAATGGCTGAGAAGATGTTAGTGGAGAGATTAAGACAGGAACAGGATGCTTTGCGTCAATATTATGAGGACGAAAAGCTAAAACTCATACAGGAATTTGAACGAGAACGAAACGAGAGCTTGCTTAGTTTCAAAATCGATCATCGTTCGATGGTAATGGAGGAAGAAAAAATTACCATCACTACAGAGGTGAATAGGACTGCAGTTGCTTCCCCTCCTTTTAAGCCTCAGAGTGTCAGTATTGCTAATCCCATACCTGTTCCCCAAAAACTGGGATTCACCTTGTACGAGAGCAATATGGAAAACTTCGTTGAAGAGGATCAACCAGTAAATCTATCAACCCACTCTCTGCCCGCAAAAAGTTTGGTGGCTGGTGACACCGGCGGTTTCGTAAAGAACACTTCACATTATGTGAATTCAAATAAAGTCGATTTCGTTGTAAGTCAGTTTTTTACATTTGTACACATCTAACGTGGTGGTGTTGATTTTTTCATTATTTGTAATCCCGTGAATGGTTGCTAATTTACAGATGCCTGCACCACCACCCAAACAGCAAATTAAGCCATCGGATGAAAATAAGGAAAATGTGTCGGCAGACTCAAACCGCCTTTCGAAACAGTCACGGCCACTGAATGGTATTCTCGTCCCATCCACATCGGCGGAACCAATGGTAACGAATAGCTTATAAGCTGGCAATAACTCCATCCAACATCGAATGATATCACGAATTTGTTTAAATAATTCTATTACAGGAGCTTATTTACCAGGATGAAGATGAGGACGAAGTTCTAATGAAGAATCCTGAAGGAACCATAGATTTTAATGTGACCGACCTTACAAGAGCCCTCCAACTGTATCCCCGACCACTAACAAATTCTACCCCCGAAAAAATGTACTCTGATGAAACCTGTCCTTTGCCAATTGATATGAACATAAATCGAAGACGGCGACCATTTGCTGCCACTCCGTTGGAAACTCGAAAAATGGAGACAGATCTACCGGCCCCTGTGATTCAGGATGCTTTGCGAATGAATCTAGAACCATTGAATTATGACGATGAACAACCTCCCATAAACCCCAAGGATAATAGTTTCAACGGTAAAGCGGATGGGGTCAGCTACGCTCCTGAGTAGTAAGTTATTACATTAGGCAAGCTTTGTATTTCTTTACATATAATCATATCACAATAATTTTTGTTCTACATTCGAATTACTTTTTTGCTGCTACAGCATCAACCACTTGAGTCCGATTGCTGAAGGTTCGAAAGAACGATGGTCATCTTGTACAAGCAGCAGCTCGTCTACCAACATGACTAACACTAGAGGTACCAACTACTCTGTCGGTTCATCATACAATGTTACAAAATCTGTCCCAAGGATCGTGGGACGATTTCCTGGACATCGTTCAGGGGACGCCTTTCAACCACATAGGCATCACACATTTGACAATAATTCCTAATATCATATTTATAAAAAGCATGCTTGTTTTCTATTGTTGTAAGTATTCATACTCTGATTGCACCTTGAGCGGCTTTTTGTTAGTTTAAAAAAAAGTTACTAATTTTATTTTGGTCTTCAATATACCCTTGTAATGTTCTTATAAGATTATTATGTCTAGACATAGTATCATTTAAAATTTGGATGATCATAATTAGCAGGACAATTCTCAAAAATGGCTTTTGCCGCAACTTCAAACTATGAAGATGTAAATTTCTGTGAACGAACGAATTCTGAAATTAGAATGACACTTCCTCCAACTTGATTTATTTTGTTATTGAAATATTGCCAATTACTGAAGTAGCTAACTTTTATTTTGCTAAATAATAAACAGAAACATGAAATTTTATTGTAATTTAATTGTATTTACTTTTATCTTCCCATATTATCATCTCTTCCCTGACAAGGTCTCTGCACAAGTCAATGCCGACGCAATGACTGTACTACATCTTGCATAGATATAAAAAAAACAAAATCACGAAATGGTAACAACATTTTCCGCATTTTCAGTGGTTTTGGCAACGTTCGGTTCGTCCTTACTGGGTTCATCAAAGTTTGATACCAAGTCCGGCACCTCCTCATCGTCGCTATCGTCGGCATCTCCATCCTCAGCTGGATCAGACTTCATTCCTCCGAGTCCACCCATTTGTGGAAATCGTTGTTGTCCGCCAGTATATGCCAACCGCTTAACATGTTCAAGGCTTTCCGGTCCCATCTGGCTCAGTATTGCGGGAAGCATATCTGCCACCTCTATTACACATCAACAATCAAACCCAATTATTACACTGTTTACATCACCCTCCTCATGTCTGTTCCCACATTTCCACGTATTCCTACAAATGAGTCACATATACTAACTTAGCTTATTATACTAACTACATATTAATATTTTACATGTAAAGTAAAGATTTTAGATACTACATTTAAAGTATTTATTTTGAATTTGTTATATAACCTTTAGTCTCTCCATGACCAGTTACAGCAAACACATTCGACCCCAGTGATGCTTGGACTTTAGGATTGTTAAAATGAATGACAGTGCCATCATCCTTTATCATGTTTACCTACACAGAGACATTAATCCACAATTATTATATATCCAATTTATCTACTTCACACTTATCACAACGTCGTATACTCTTTAACAAATCCACTCCATCCAAAATCTTCTCTTTGTCTTATTTCTACTCACTTCCTCAATCCCAGGAATCGTGCTAACGGATAACTTTTTTAGTGTTGATTGCAATTTCTTATCATCAGTGGTAGCACTTCTGTGAACAACCTTCTTCTTCCTCCGGGCAGTGCCCTTTCCACCGATTCTGACCTGAGCTTGTATCCTGGCGAGTTTTTCCTGATCCATGATGATGATGATGTTGGTGTCTGCAATAGAAAAAAAACCGATTATAATTCCTCACTTTAGTGCTTTGTCTTTGTCCACAACCACGCTCGTTCCGCTTTGCCAACCATGCTAATAACAATAATAACACCAGAAATACGAACGGGAAGGAACGTGGCTGGACTGCAGGGGAATAAATTCACGGGATTTTTTAAAAAACTTTAGAAAAAGGATGCGGCGGAGACCACACCCGCGCAGCTCCTACCTCGGTAAATCCTAACAGAGAACTGAGGACTGTGGAGAGCAGCGCATTTTCTCGCATTGAATTGCACGGCAAATGTTACAACGACATGTCGTTCCGTCCATGCGTTTCTTCCAAACTCCTCGGCTCCCCGCACGGAGCACACTTCCTAAGAGGAGGCTCCGGCCAATTGCAGCGACAGGAGGGAACTTTTGAAATTATTTCCTTCCAATCCCAATCCCAATTCCAAGAAACCAGAGACGTGACTATCTCACATATCTCAAGGTCTTATATACAGTTTATACATAGAAGGTACTGGAAGGTATGTAGAGGTACTGTGGAAGGTATGGAAGAGAAGAGAAGTGGAAAGACGGAAAAGAAATCTAATCTGTATCACTGTATCATTGGGCGAAGATGGGATGCGGAATCCCTCCATGTGATGGCGTTTTTGTGGTGGATTTCTGAGGGCGGGAAAATAGTCTGCAATAATAATAATAAACTTTCCGCCAATGCGGAGACGTCCTTTTTGTTGTGCCGACATTGCGGAAAAATTACATTTTTATATTGAAAATTACATACGTAGGCGAAATAAATGCGATATTTGCATAAATAATTCCACATGTAAACAAAATATAGACGTAATAAACAAAAACAAAATAAAGGTAGAATAGATACAACACGAAATACAAAAATAAATACAAATTAAATAGTAATTAAATACCAAATAAATAGTAATTAAATAGTAATTAAATAGTAATTAAATGCAAATTAAATACAAAATTAATACAAATTAAATACAAAATAAATATAAATAAATACAAATTAAATACAAAATAAATATAAATTAACTACAAAATAAATTCAAAATACAAACTAATTACAAAATACAAACTAAATACAAAATACAAACTAATTACAAAATACAAACTAAATACAAAATACATTCAAAATACAAACTATACCAAATAAATTCAAAATACAAACTAAATACAAACTATACCAAATAAATTCAAAATACAAAATAAAAAAAAATGTCTGGAAGGCGTTGAAATAATTGAGACCAATAAAATTTATTATTGTACTGCATAATAAAATTGATAATGTTTTTTACTGTACATTTAAATGAAGTTTATATGTGTTTATTGTTGTTGATAACGTACGTATACTTATCTTTATTAGTAAGTAGCTTTAATAGGTATATAAGAGATAATTTATAAGTATAATTTATATACCGCTCAGATTTATGAGGGTGCCCCAAAGGTGTGTTCCTTTCAACGTTAAATTGAACAGCAAGAGTTATAACTAATTTTTTAAAACTTACAAAGTACTAAGAAAGGGAAATTTGGTATATGTACACCAAATCCATAGAATAATTCCATAATAACAACTTATAGTTGTAAAATAAAAGAATGTTAGTATTGTATGGTTTGTATGTAAATAATAAATTGTTCAATATAATTTCAATTCAAGTCCAAAACACAGTCCTGTAAATGCAAAGCAAGTATACTTTTATTATTTATGGAAATATGGTTATCAATGGTGTATTATTCATTTTGTTTTATTATTAACAATTTAATAACTTCAAAATTGTACACAGTTTTTAAAACTTTTATTTGAACTTGATAATGTAATTTATAGACGTTTAAAATGTATGTATTTGAAAAAATCAGCCTGAATGAAATACTTTGCTAAAGTAAATGATTGTTATGTACTTACATACTTATAATACGATAATCATAATTTACAACACAAGCTATTAAATGAAATATAAATATTTATTATGTCATTCTATATTTAAAAAGAGATATGTAAATAGTACTAATGCGAGGACAATAAATTTTGTACTAAATCAGGAATGTCTCTTTAAATTAATGTGAAATGGAATGAAAATACAAGAGAAGAACGAAGCTTTGGGGCAACCTAAAATTAATCCCTTGCTGCATGAATTTATCAATTAGCAACCTCATTGTCACTCATATACAATTAATTTTGTTTAAATTTTGAACACATATTCATGTCCCTATAGTTTGAAGTAAACATGTTGTCTATCTCTATAGAAGAGTTCATACATCTATATGAATAATAAAGTCCCATGTTCCATTACGAGAATGACTTCAGATGATTCGACGGTCAGCTAAAAATAGCAATTCGGGAGTCGGGAAGCAGGCAACGACATGTCTGCGAGAGTACAACAGACTTCACTAATGCTTTTAGGCTCGTCATGTTGTATACGATGATGTTCTGGTACTCGTGTACATTTTCAGTTTACAAACGTGCTCGAAACTAACATTTAACATGCTGTTATGTTATATAACAGAAGTTCCTATATACAGATATTTCCTATCCTACCCAACTGTTCAACGATGCAGATTTTTGTTTTATTTTTGACTTTTGTAGTTTTCGTATACAGTTTGGCATGGCGCTCTTGTTTTTCCCCTCAATATCAACTTATATGCTTGTTCATTTAGTGTTCTATACATGACATAGAATAGAAATCATGCAATAGAATACCTATATGCTAAAGTCAGACTGAGATATTTTAACTTTGAACTTTAAGTGTTCCACACGTTAAACTTCCATACGATAAAATCCCTGCTCTGTTCTTTGAATTAGTCTATACGCTTATGTATATACTCCATATATTCCTGTTCCTTTCTATTTACTTTATTTTTCTCAAGACTGCTGTCTTGTCTTTCAGATGATGATTACCAGCTTATTGCAATTGAAATAATCTGTTTAAAAGGGACAATAACTTGGACTTGTGGATGCAGGAAGGGTCGGGGTGTCTACCTCCCACTGGGGTTAATATTCGGGTTGAACAATAAGATGCGGAAAGGAGAAGAAGAGCTCTACCGTCGCCCCAAACATGTCTAAATAGATTTTACACACATTTACGATGATAGCAATATATGCACGAGAGTTTGTCTTCTTGACGGAAGGGTATTTGTGCTGCTGCGATGAGCTACTCTACTCCGATTTGCACTTCCCCTTACCGTCCTTTCCTCTTCCCTCTTCCAGGCTCAAAGCTCGCTTACCCGTTTTCTATCTTATATGCAGGGATCCAGCTTCTTGAGAATGTTGCGTATACAGTCACAAGTTAACTTCATCTCCTCCATTCTCAAAGTCAACTATTGACACTCACACTCATCCAATTCCAAAAAATCATACTTGTTTCCCTGTGACACTTCACCAGGGAACATCTTTACAGATACGAGTGGCCTTCCATATCATCATCCCTAAAACTGTTACGTTCTAAAATTTTATTAAGTGAAAGTGTGCGCTAGCAAAAACAAACGTTTATTTTTCCATTATTTTTTTCTTATTGTTACTCATTGTTGAAGCTCACGTCCAAGCGAGTTACTCCAAGCTATATTTATATTCTTACTTTATAAACCATAGGAAAAGTTGCTGGAGTTCGTTAAAACAATGGATTTTACTGTTTTTGAACAGATTACTCTCAATTCTGTTTCTATCAAGTGCGGCGATTAAGGAATAAAGATTAAGTAAAAAGGAGGAAAATCATTCAGCAGTCAGTCAATCACGGTAAAATGTGGGAGTATAACATCTTTTAGTGCCAATGCAATAATTTGATTGAATGAATTCGGAAGGAGCTGAATAGTATATTGTAATGGGTGTTGATCAAGACAACAGGTTCCTCACGCACGCAAATCCGATTATGCAGAATTTGTACGTTATTCTGTGTGGGGAATAAATCTTAAGGAACGGGCTCAAGTGAAATGGGTTGGAATCAAGTTGAACTACAAACATAGAAAAAAAGATCGGGCATTGTACCCGCTCTTCCTAAACGTTGAGCTGCAAAACGGCTGATAAATTATACTATATACTGTTGGTACACTTGGATATTAGACAAAAAACTTGTGTGTAGAAATCACTACGGAACCACCAACCCACGCAATAAAAAGCATCCAGGAATTTTTGTTTTTTCCCTGAATGAATCCGCCCCTAACCCGTTGCTTTTGATTGAAAAAAGTTCAGCTTTACGGATTATCTTTTAACCTTCTCTTTTCCTACGTGTATGATTCCCTTGGGATGAGTATATGCATTTATTTGTTGTCAATACTTTCATTGATGACAGAGTCACACCTCATGGGTGTCCCGATTATATTACCATAAACTTTGCTTCGCATTTGCAAGGAATGTAACAGTTTTTTATTTTAAGTCTTCTTCCTCCACATAACTATATAGAACATATACACCAAGTTGACATAATAAAGCTTCACCCCCCGAGCTGCTGCAACATGTCGTCCTACAAAAACTCTTACGTAAGCTTTCATTTTCATTCAAGTCTGCATCATCCCGTTACATATTTAGTGTTGAAGCGTGTGACTTACAAGAATAAATTATAATTAGAATGAAGACAATTTTTTAAATTACCGACGGGACTTATTGCAATGTGTAATAAGGCTTTTTGCAACCGCATGTTTTTTTCTTTCTGTGCTATGTATGTATATTACATGTAATGTATATAGAAAGGTGCTTTGTATAGTAAAAGGAATCCTTTCCTAAGAAACTTCATCCTACTACTAGAAACTTATAATTATTATGTAATAGTATCTCCACCGGTCACGCACCTTACCATTTTGTCACCATATGGGCTCACCAGCACACCAGCTCTGTTGGATTGGGCCCAGTTGATGACTTTGACGGGTGTTTTGGCAAACGTTGCTTTGTAAAGATCCATCAGTTAACCCAGCTCCAGGAGTTGTCAGACCTGAACACATAAGATTAAGCAATGCATGCATATTTTTAGTATAGCATCTACGGCGGTTAGATGAGAGAACTTCATTTGATTTTAATTCTTGCATATATATGTATATATATGTAAAGAGGTTCTTAACTATAACCGCCTGAAGCTTTGGGCAACAACCCGAAAGTTTATATCCCTTTTCACTTGTCTTTCAGTGTTTGTTATTTAGCTGTGAAAATTTAAAACGCAAAACAAAGCTTGGATTATTATTATACTTGTTATTTATTACAGCTTACCACGTCCTACACTAACACATGCAAGTGGTGTGTAATGCAAAACGGATGCAAACATCAAGTTCTAATACATAAGTAGTTGTCTAGTCAGTGTAATTTGTAGTTCCGTTGAAAGTTCTAAGCACTTACATATCAGTTACTCGTTAGCATCCTCCTACCCGGCTGCTCGTTTCAATGACACTTAGAATAATAGAATGCACAAAGGCTGCAACAATAATATCTTTTCGTTTTGTTTATAAACGTTTATGGTATTTCGTGGAAAAGTTGCATGTATGTAGCATTGTAATTTGTACTTGTGTGTGATGTGAGATATCAACGAAGAATTAACAACATTTGTTGCTAAATGACGACATTGTAGCTAAAATCTCTAAACTGTTTCCTTGTCTTATTATCAAAGTATCAGATTAATACTGATAAATTGGTCTGATGTTTTATTTTGTGTAACTTATTATGTTCCAGTCCGAACTTTCTCACCTATGGACGTAGACCGTTACGTAGACTCCCTAAATGTCTTAATGCTTGTATAGTAGTTGTCTACTTGGTTGGCAATCGTAGTCTCACATTTCAAATTCTCTTATTTACTGGAATCTAATTTATTACAGTGAAAATGACCGAACAGGTGTAGTTATAATAAATTTTGTTTATAATAATAATAATAATTTTTTTTATTATAATAATAATATATTTCTAATTACTATTAATATTGGATGTATTAGGAAGGGAATACACAATACTAAATTCCTAATACATAACAGTATCTACTAAATAGGTTTCTTGGCGGGGAACGGGAACTTCCAGTTACTCCATGGGAACCTCCCAGGCCAATAATTCTGGAAGTACTGGATCATCATCAACCACCAGTTCAAAATACTCAACTGGAATTTCTGCACCCAAACAAAAGGTAGCGAATTTTTATATTTAACAGCTCAGTTATTGAACATATTCTCAAAAATCAAAATACATATGTGACATTGCATAAATGCGCTTCATGCTATGAGAAAATTTTTGAAGTTGGTATGTTTTATATGCTCTTTAGAGTATTGTAATCTACGTGGAGTTTCACATGCCGTTATATTCACATAATAATTCACATAACTAGAAGTTGTGAAGCAATTTTATTATACAAGGTTTAAATATTTTATTTTCCAGCATATTTTTTTAGTGGACTACAATGATTGTCAAGTCCTGCGAATTTAAAAATGAAACATCATTGGTAGTTAATTTACACATAATTACTCTTTTATTACTCTTGGACCTTTGGATTTGGAGTTTGTAGTGACGGTCGTCTGTGAGTCAAATAATTGTTATTAATATATTCCCTTGTGCCTAAGAAAAGCCCCAAACCCAGGAAAATGAACATGCTATTCATGCCATATATATCTTGTCTTCCTTCCGCCATAACACCTTCTTCAATCCAATATTTACGTTTGGCAATGGGATCAAAGTTTACTTCGTCATGTGTTGCTGGTTTTGGGTGATAGCTTTCTCCCTGCCGACACAATGGCTTGTAGCAGTATTCACAGTGACCTTTGATACGTGTTTGCCTGCAAATTGTGGGAAACTTATTCATTTTGGCTCTGCTAAAATTACCTGGAAAAACAAATTATTACTTGGGTTAAGCTGCGACGGTCAGTTTAATATTTTTAAAACAGACAATGCTGACAAGAACAACTTAACATAAATGAACCATTACAGTGTCACACAAAGTGTTGACACTCAGAATGAAGCTATTACATACTGTAAACGTTATAATAAGAATTAAAACAAGACTTTAACATTTTTTTGGTTGTCCTTTCCTTACGGCGTTAAAAAACAGGCGCTTTATATACAAACAATATTAGCTTACATAAATAATATTGTTCTTATATAGACGTTATTCTTTACCTCGTTTAAAGACTGCAAGAGTTACCGAATGAGTTGAGGAAAGTAAAATAATCAGGCCCAGACTGTCAGTTTACCCCGCCGAGATCTTGAAAAAGCCGTGGGTGGATTTTGATGGAAGGTGTATGAAACGAATGATTTTATTGTTGACTATTTAATGTAAATACAACTTTGATGCAATTATTATAGCTAATTGTAATAGGTATTGGAATTATTTAATTTTGATTAAATTACAGATTTAATTGATTTAAATTAACTACTCTTAAACTACTAAACTACAGTTGACTGACTGCTGCTACAAGCGCCCAAAACTATAACTCAAAATTTTAATCTCTACAGAAAAATCATTTTTACCTTTCGTTCAAAGCATTTTTAAATACAAATTGTTGGACATTTTTGCAAAAGTGTGTGAATTTATTAACATTTATTAAGTTAGTAAATATCGTAACATCGTCTCTATTAGACAGTATAATTGCTATAGAGAGAAAACTAAAGGTTGATGGACAAAACCACAAAAAACGTTTCCGCTGCTCCCCCAGAAGACCTGATGTAATATACTCACGCAAGATGGCGTGAAGCATATACCTTAATAATCAACATTAACTTTGAACTGAACCCTTTTTAATCTCATTAAAAGCTAAATAAACTAATAAAATACATGTAAAGGTTAGGTCCCAAAATTCACATGAAAAGCTTTTCGACAATTGGAAGTCATGAAAGCACCCAAATCTTAGGAAGTTACTAATATTCTTCAATATCTGGTCTACTAAATTTTCACCCGTAGTGATCGTAGTGAGATCATAAAACAACGTTAGAGCGGAAAACATTTACAGAGGCCCACTTCATGTCGGTTATTGTAAGTGTGAAAGTTTTTTCCCTGTAATTTCCTCAAAACCCCATCATCTTATACAGTAACCAACAAGTTCGTGCAGACTGGTGGGATAACTTCCTAAAATCACGCGATCAACGCTTAGTGTGTCAAAAAATATACCTTCTATGCACCAGGTTTATGAACTTGACGTGATGCTTATTGTTAACCTACATCTTCAATTATTTTGGGTTCTCAGCAATTAGTTACCACCACAGTATCATCTCCCTCAGTCCGGTGCATGTTTAGGGATATGACCCAGCAGGGTTTAGTATTATAAGACATTTCCCGTTAATTTCAAAGGTTTTAGGTAAACCGTACTCAACAGAGATACCTCCAGGTTTCTTGAAAATCTGTACTACGTAAAAAATTGAACCAACTTTCAAACAAATACCAGATGCACGTGAAATTAAACATTAGAAATCATCACAAGGTTTTTCTGAGCAAAAACAGCAGGAGAAGAAAGTTGGTCATGTTTGTTTTACTTTTTCTTCTTTTACAGGAGTCAAGTTTTTCGTCATGCAGCACAAATAACACTGGATGTCATTCAGAAACGACCAGACTATCGCGTTTTGGCTCCACTCGCTCAAGCATAGGAAGTAGCACCGGTTCATCCAACTTACTCAACTCAAGCTTATCAGCAAATTCAAATGCAACTCCCAAGAGAGAAAATAGCTTTAACACTTCATCGAGCTTAAATCGGGAGAAAAATGGGGTGGGAAGTACGAATTCCATCAGAGATAAAGTTACTTTGGGTACTACAGGAGGTACAACAAGTAAAGATAAGGCGACAAATTCCTCGAACATTGTCCGAGAAAAAAGTGGACTCAATACTTCCAGTAGTATCAAACGCGAAAAAAGTAACGCAGGCTCATCATCATTTGCCAAAGAGAAAGCTTCTTCAAGCTTAGAAAACAAAATCAGCAATAGTTTAAACAGCTCTTCCAAGCTACTATCATCTTTATCAAATGATTCCTCTTCAACTGCAACTGCCAACTCATTTCGTCCGTTGTACTTAAGGAATGGACTGTCGTGCACCAATGCAACATCCACTCCAAATTCTTCGGCGACGTTATCCACAACTCGTCCATTACCAACTGTGGACTTGCTCTCATCAAAGATTTCCTCTTACGAGGACTACGGGAAAAAATCTGGGTTGACTGCATGTGCCACGAGCGGAGGTGTTACCGGACTCACTGGGAGTGGTGCATCTTCTGGAAATACAAACACAAGTGGAAATACCAACAATACCTCCAATACTGGGGCATTGGGTTACAGATTGTTCTCCGCCAGAAATGTAACTGCTTCCTCTAATACAACTACGGCTGAGACAAAACCTATTGCAGCAAATACGGCTGCAATGACCAGCTCATTGAGAACGACGGCACGATTTGGCTTGAGGAGTGGAACCTCCCATGCACATTACAGTTCATCTCTTCCCTCTGCTGTGGTCAAAGGTTTAGGTGATGATTCGAAATCAGGGAGACAGGAAGCTAATAAATGCAAAAACAGTGACGAACCTGTCAGTTGGATGAGCCGGGGGACGTCTCCAGGTCTTCCTAATTCTTCTGAAAATGGTTCCAGTGCTTATGATAATCCTTCAGAAATATCTTTCGAGGAAATCCCAAAGATCAACCCAAACCATGACATAACAATTGTGGTCAAGCAAAAAGCAGTTCAGACAGATGACAAACTAGCGGCTTCACCACCACCTGTACAGAAGTACATATCATCAATACCCCGACCATCTACAACCTACTATAGCCCATTTAACTCTGCGATGAGTCGTTTTGCGTCCAACAAATCCACTAATAATAGCTTAAATGATGCCAATGGGACGACCGTCAATGATTCTAAATCAAGTTCGATCAATAATAACAATAATTCAAAATCACAAGGGTCATCATCAGCTTCCACGAACGATCAATCACCCAATTCCCACCCACCCAGTCCACATACAAGTCCTAGTCGCAAGCAATATGAGACACTTGTAGGCAGCAACTTGACTGCAAACTGTCCGAGCAATAAACCATCGACTGGTAATAATGGGATTGTGGTCACACTTCCCAATAAGGAATTCCGCAAATCTGCACTTAATGTAGGATTAGATACTCGAGAAGCTGAGCAAGAATTTGCTAAAAAACAAGAACAACTTCGATTTTCAAAGGAGCAGCAAAATTCCGTTCCATCCGTGGTCATCTCGGGTGGAGCTTCTAAAAGGGATATCGGACGTAGGCCTCCAACTGATCCAAATAAATCTAATTTAGCCATGAATGGGCATCAGAGTCGTTCCATGAATCGACTCCCCGGCTCTGGACTTATGAAAAGTGCATCTATAAATCCCAACGCGCTGGCTAAAGTCAAGTCAGGCAAAAATATCCTCCCAATTCGAAAGAATAACACTAGTAGTTGCAGCGAGTCTGACTCCAGTAGCTCTATATCTTCCTTCTCTGCCACGAGCATCAATCGCAAGAAAGGCATGAATTTCAAGAGCTGTAATCTGCCTTTAGACAAGGGACAGGGCCGGAGGGGAAGTGTAACAAGTACGACAAGTTGCTCGTCCGCTGCAAGTAGCCGGAGTAGTAGCTGTGAAAGAAGTAGAAGCAACAGTAAGACGACTGCAAGTATTCCACGTGTCAACAATCATCAATCACAATCGCCGACACATCCTATGGGCGAAAAGCATGATACAAATGGTAATTTCCCTAATGTAGTGACAAACACATCAGAGGAGGGACCCAAACAAACGTCGTTTTTACTCCGGGCTCTCGCATCCACAGAAGAAAGGCTGGCTTGGGTTAGAAGGTGCGAATCTGGCGAAATACCTTGGTGGATGGCTTCGAATTCTAATATTCCAGGACTGGTCACCAAAAATCCTAGTAGTGCTACCTTATTGATGAAGAGTCCCACAGCAAAACAAATTCCAATTCAGGAAGAACCTACTTCAGATTCATCGGAAGGAACAGATACCGATAGAAATCATGTTCGAAGCAACGATATCAAGGTTCCACTGGAAGAAAGAACGAGTCCAGATGGAAGGGAAATATCGTCTAATGTCTGCAGCCCCAAAGCAACACTCTCTGTTTTAAATAGCAAAGCGAAGAAGAATACTAAGCTCTTCATAGGTAACATGACAAATATTGATGACATCCTCGGCACATTTTCTCCATCACCAGTCCCACCAGCAAAAGATCTGCCTCCAGACAATGCCTCTTACGACAATCAACCAAATGACAGGAATTCATCTGATGAATCCAGTGATGACCAAGATGATGATGATGTTTCTTCTGACGACGGATCCACCGGTACTTCCAGTAGTTTTGAAGAAGTTGACCCAAGCTCCATAACTATTCACAATCCCCTACTACCAACTGGCTGTATCACCCAATTACCCAGGTAACTGCTTTTACCTTTCAAAAAACTTAAATTTATGGAAGTACAAAGATTACAGATATGGAAATGTATTACTAAAAGGGATAGTCACGTTTACATAAATGTCCTTTGAAATCCGTGAAAACGCTGGTGTTACAGCTCAAATACGTGGGAATTCATGAGGTCATATGACCGGAAACTGGCAGTTAAAATTCTTATAGGTTCTCTGACTGAGCCATCGTGGTCTTTTCCTGTTTTCCTACTGGTTTGTGATTTATCATCTGATGGGTTTCATCATAGTAAAAAGCATGAAATCAAATCCTGAAATTCTTCACTATAAGCATTTTAAGTAGGAAAGTGCTTAAGTCAGGGAAATGTTGCACATATGAATGGAATATTTGTTGGACAACTATTCTACAGTGCGATATTGTCTATAAGATCCAAAAGTACCTATACAGTGCAACATGCAAAAGCATTATTACAGATAGTTTACAGCGTTCATATCCTTTGTTCCACATCAAATGTAGTATAAGGTATGTACAGTGTCGTAAACCACTTCACTTCTTGGTTAACCATTTTTACATGGCTACAACTCATCTAAATCAATGGCTTGTCAGATATTATTGCTTACGGATGTTCTCCTGGCGATTCAGCTCACTGTTTGCATAAGAGATTCGGATTTTTAGACTAACTTGCTGATGCGGGGAGCTTTTCATTCAAGGAGGAAGTGTATGTAAGTAGCTTCTTATGAAATGTTGAAGGGTTCATCTTAAGTAAGTACCTTTTGAAGAGTTGAAGTTATGAGCATTTATAGTAATAATAAATTCTACGTTGAATAGTATAATAATAACTTCTATACACGTTGAACACAACATACATTTCTTTATTCCTCGCCCTACTGGATCGGGTGAGCGAGCGTCAAGACCAGGCCATCGTCTTAAAGTTTGTATGCTTTATAAAATATACTTTTGTCCTTGGATGCTTAGTTGCACTATTGCATTTTAACTGTTATTATTGCCTATATGTAGCTCCGTTACACTATATGTCAGACTTATGAAAATTTACTTGATTCCATTCACATTTAGTTTTTATAAAGGATGAGAATGTCATATGTAAGTATAACATTACCCCTCAACCATTCCACTCCATTCTCCCGCAACATTTCTTAACATTGAGCCCGCGGACTGCACCAATACAGTGTTATCACCGGTCGTGAAAGGTCCTAAAAAGTCAACCCTTGGAAGTGATTTCTTAAATACACTTTTATTTATTGCTATTAAAACCATGCGTGCGTCCCTGTATATAATTCCCTAATCCGACTGTCGTGCGTATCCATGTATACATCCCATGCATCAAAAGTTTACAAGTCAAACATTTTTTTATTCTCTACCAAGTGGGGAGGAAAATACAATATTAGTATTTATTGTCCAACGACCCTCGCCTTTTGTATATAAATACATAAAAAATACATAAGGTCCCGAATCATCTCAGCTACTTCTCTCTCTGGACTCACATTCAATTAGTCGAGTTTTTGGTCTGCTTTTGACACTTTACAGTCCATACGCTAAAAAGGACTGGGATGTGTTTAGTTGTCGTTGACGTGGTAGAGAAGAAACTGAGCAAGGAATTGTCTCTCTAGGGTAGTTCTAATCTTATACGGCTGCAATGAGTACATTAACATATTTGTAATGTGTGTAAACTAAATAGTAATATTTTTGTGAATATGACTCGTCACTAAATAACCAATCTCGTTCCTCGACAGTGCACTCCTGCTGGGACTAACATGATATCAGCGTTTTTACGAGTTTTTGAAATACGTTTTCAGTGCTGTAATTAAATTTACTAACACAATGGATCTAGTAATAATAAATATTGACGCATCGCTGAGAATGTGCTAATCTCAAATTTCATCAGACATCAAAACTTTTTTAAAAGTCTTGTTTTACGACGTGATTGTGCTCGACAATATACAGAAATAAAAATACCGGCTGACTTGGACAATAGTATTTTTGCATAATTATGTGCTGTGTTTGCGTACCTTTCTGGACAGTTGCCGAAAATTCTACCGGAAAGTAGTCCACAGGGTTGCTCTTATGGCGATGAGGTGTAGTAAATTGCCCTGCATAGTTACTGAACGGATCGGTAAAGTTGGAACATTTTAAAGTCCAAAGGTATACGGGACTCCGGCAGTAATTACTTTATGTAATGACGTATTTGCATTTGAGCCAGTGGTAAAAGCTACCCATCTCATTTGGAAAGCACATTGTTTTCACTATCTATCATCGTCGTCTCTCGGCAGTCACTGCACTCATTCCACAACCCGGCATGTGTTTTTGTAGGCAACAACTGTAGTAACTCGGTTTTCAGGAAGAGTGACATGGTTGGAAGGAGCTCGAAAGCCTACGACACAACGAACCTATTCCTTTTCACAGTGACTATGCCCTGGTATGTTTCTAACCTTACAATACATATGCATGTAAACATTACATTTTGCCGGTAGCTCTGCATATACTACACACAGGTTTGTTTCTCAAGTTTAAAAATAGATATTTGTCATTTCCCATCACATGTCATGTGCATAGTGTATACTGTGAGCAAAAATAATACAGTATGATTTGTAGACAAAATAGCGGAATTAAAGTATTCGATGTGTGTAATGTCGGTTATCGACACATAAAATACTCATTGGAAATTTGACCATATGTATAAACAGTTTATAGTTTATGTTCCACATTAAATATTGCTGCTCCTTCCTGTCCTCTCTTCTCAAAGATATTGCTCTCATCACCTATTGGAACTACTTTCCCATTAGCCCATCATAGAAATGATGAGTATCACAGCATGAGCTGCTTTATGTACACGCTGTATGAGTAGCTCATATAGTGTAAATACATTTAGCAACAAGTTTAACCTGCTGTTGCTCTCAATAAAATTTGTCATATGCGTATAAGTTCCTACCCTAAAATTTGTGGATAGACTTGCCAAAGTTTTTTTTGTGGTTTTAGCTCAAGTTCTTCCGGGGCGCTAGAGTTACAGCCGTCAATATCTTCTGTTCAAAGTGAATGTACCGGTAACATCGACAACCAAACCACTTCCGGTGGAGGGTTAATTCCTAGAAGTCAACGCGAAAAGGTACGGGAAGAATTTTACTATTTGTGTTCTCGCTAAGGTCATGGGTTCATTAAGGTACAATTAACATGAGATGGCATATGGCATGGTTGAATACACTGGCACTATTGACACTATCATATTTACATTTGCACTACTCCACTCTGGTTGCATCTTGTGTATTAAACATCTGAATTAAAACATTTCATTTTGTAAACAAAGATGTTTCTTAGAATTATACTGGGATTGTACAAATCTTACTTTTGTACTTCATCTCCTTTTGTCTGTTTAGTCTATTTGGAATCCATTCCATAGTGCAAATATGCATTCATTGACCCACAAGTCAATGTGTTGAATTGCATGAACATGTTCCATTGATAGTACACAATAATTACATTCTTTGATAAAGAAAACAAAATGTAGCTCAATATCTTAAGCCATAGTATTACTAACGAGCTGCATTTCTCTCTCTCTGCACTTTACTTGAATTAATTCTGAAAATCACCACTTTCACAAATTAAGATCCTTATATTATTTCTATGAAGTATGATGCCAAATAAAATTTTTACAACCATTTGTACAAGATTCAGACATGAAGTATAAGATAAGGCACGTTTGTGTGTAAAGTCCATATATGATATAGACTGTTTCAGATATGTTGTAAATTGTCATCAAGCAATCAGGCTTTACTATTTTAGGCGGTTTTTCCACTCACTCGAAAGGGCAAAGAGTTTATAGCCTACATACAGTCGAGTGACTCGGTGTTCATAATTAATTACATTTTAAGTACCCGTGCTCACATTTTCCTCACGCTGCTGCGCTTGTGGACTGGCCAAAAATGAAAATTTATGTTGACAGCCACGCATTCACTCGATGCAATGATCACTGTACTGCAAATTTAAATATTTGAAAGTAATCGTTACTAGAAGCCGCATTTCACGTTGCTCTCCAAGTTATGTATTGCTTCTCGTCCTATTCTTGCCAGTATCAATGGATTTCGACAGTTTTTGGATATCGTAGATGTGCTTTTTGGTATGCCAAGAAATTTGTTGTACCATCAACTGTAATTTAATAATTAGTAAGAGTTAATTTGGCAAAAAATAGGCTCGTGTACATAAATGAAGGATGAACGCATGCCGTTGTTTTGTTTTATTATTACTTCTCTCTTCAATTATTATTGATCTCTTTTGTAACACAGGTTATTTTATATAATATTACATAATACAGGGAACCGTAAGATTGTTTGAGACTGCGATTCAAGTATTCAAGTGTGAGGAAAGTTTTCAAATAGAACATGGAATGTATCAGAAGTGTTATTATGTATAGTATATACAGTGTAAGTGGAACAATATTCTTGAACGATTTGTGGGTTATTCCTCAAAAGATGATTCACGTTCATTGGTTTAATTTTGTCTTGCTTGAGCGTCGGCTCATTTTCTTTTCCCAATGCGGTCCATGTATGCGCGTAAATACAGACTTAATCCCTGAAAGATAAGTAATGGGGCAATATTATACGATGATGTTCTGCTCCTATTCTTTAATTGGAAGGGACTGTAAGCTAATTTAGTAAAGCTGTTGTGTATAGGTAAACATAGGAATTTGACATGTGAAATATCTTTAGAAAATAAGTTAAGCATGTGTACATCTTTTAGGCAAGTAATAGTATGAATAATTGGCTATGTAGATGGAATTCCTCGTAGAATTTCTTAACAGCTTTCGATCTCATCCGGTGGTCTTGAAAGAACTGTTGTTCTCTGACAGGCGGAGGGGGTTCAAAAGGCGGACCATCTATGTTTCCAACTCTGTACGCTTCTTAATTTTCAGTGCTACATTATACTCCAAGGCAGAATAATCCAGGTATCCATAAATTTCATTTGCTTGTATCATGGAATTGTATAACTATCACTGAAGGAGAGAATATGTGAGAGGTAAAAAGAAGGAGAGAGATACGAGGTGGTCGTCTCGGTTCGAGTTATTCATAAAAAGTGCAACATATTTTATTTACGATTCACAATACATTCCTTATTATTCACATTGGTCATCGTTATTCCTCCCAGTATATGATAGTGGATATTTCTGGTCACAATGTGTCCTGATACACTGGAATGTTTTTCTCTATGACCATAAACCCGTGTAACGATAACCGTCAAAATTTTAACCTTGCTTCGAAATCTTGTCACCACGAAACGCCTTATACAGCTATAATTAATTTTGTATTCAGCTCTTGGTACTGCTTCTGGACTTGAAATCCCTGTTGCTATTAATGTGCATTAATAATTTCAATTGCAGATTTACTGATAGTCTGATACACACACTTGTTTTCAATCTTGATTAAGCGTCTTATCGGGGTGTGTAATAGGCAAATAAAGTCGTGTTGCAATATATTCCACACACATTCCTTTAATGTAAACAACAAATATTTCATTCACAACATGAAACGGTGCTGTAGCTTTTTGCGATGATATGAATGCTGTTGACAACCTTTGTGCAGACACACAACATGTGACATGTGTGCATTACATAAAGAAAATATACATATGAAAAACTAGTTATAATGCATGTGTTGTAAGGAGTCTCCTAGTAATCCGCCAATTGTGATTTTTGACAAAATACTTTTACTTGCACTGTATACAAGTTGTACACATGCATGCGATACGACTGTGTTTAGCTGTCCGTTTTGTACACAAAATACAAAGATTGCTACAGTGTTGACTTTGATTTAAATCTGATGATCCACTGTGTTGTTGTCGTGTATTATCATTCGTCAGAATCTTTCTATGTCGTTTGCCTGAAACTGAGAATCGTGTTATTTATGTTTGACATTTCTACGTATTCACTTTTGTAAGTGTTTGTGTGTGCGTGTGTACCGAGCCGTAAGAAACTAGAGAAAAATAAGGTGAAGATTCCTCCTTGCCAAGGGCTATCATAAGGCAGTTTTGCTTTCTGACATATAAATTTTTTATTGCTGTGTACAGCAGACCGGGCATCCGAAGCATCAGCCGGGGTTGGCTGGCAGGAAGTATGGATAGTGGCTAAATAGATTTCTATTCTTTATCCTCGAATCTGGCACTGTTTCCCTTCTGCTCATTTTAACCTGCTCAAAAGCATGTAGTATTTATTTCTGTGTTTTCTATACCTTCCTTATAGAACGCTCACCATGGAGCTTATGTAGACGTTTCGAATAGAAGCATGTATATTCTTATAGAAGGAGATCCACATGTACATTCTTATAGAAGGAGACCCACATGTAGATTCTTATAGGAGGATATTCACGTGTAGATTCTTATAGGAGGATATTCACGTGTATGTTCTTATAGGAGGAGATGCACATACACTTTCTTGTAGAAGGACGGGAGTGTTATGTTAGATAAAGGTGCACGTGGAAAATCTGTAGGAAAGTTACGGATGTTATGAAGTATAAAAATATACTTCCATCTGGAACGGTTACAACTGCTATGCAATATTAGATTGCATAAGTTTTTACTGATTTCTAAAGTGTTACTCCTATAAACACCGACTTGTTCTCGAGTAGTTCACAGATTAAGTGCCAGTGGAAATTTCGTTAAGATCACACACAGCAAGGAAGGAGAGAGAGGAGTTAGCAAGCGTTAGCGTAGTGTCAAAAGGCGAGTACATATAAAACTTATTTATAAGTAATATATGCTAAGTGTATATAGTGATCAGTAGTGAATCAAGTGGTGTTGAGTTTGGGATAAGTACACCCTCAACTGTAGCACGGTCTTAAGGACCTACATACAACATAGTGGTGGTTTCTATGCAGTTTTTTCCTCACTTTTGCCGTCCTCGTAATAAGATTGAATCATTTAGTTTGGTGTTAGTGTGGTACCTTATGTATGATGGCTACAGGAGGCTTCAGGATTGTACATGTGCCAAGGTAGGGTTTCCTTTCCTTCGAGGCATATATACGAGCAAGACTTGGTCGTTGGTTGACGTTCAAGTCTGCGAGTGCAAGAGGCTCAGAGGAAGATAGCACAGCATTAGGAAACCAGTCTGTCGTCGTCCACGCTGGCTGCACACATGCAGTCGAGCTAAGCTCTCCTTTCGTTCCTGTACAGAAAAGTCGTGTAGCACCGAAAAGTATACACACACAAACACCTGAGCAAAATCAAATCATTGTGTTTTTCTCTTACCCTCAATGCTATAATTATTATCTACCTGCGTTCGAAAAATTACAGAGGATTCCTCTTGTAACAAATCCAATCATATAGGAAAACTGTGAACACAGGGTTCAACGATTGTTTTTTGTGTGCATAGAAAGTAAGAGGAAGGGTGCTCTCTTAATTTTTATCGTTCACGGTGCCCTTCGTAGCCTGGCTATGTATAAAAAATACTGAAGAGAATATATCCGTCAATACAAGTAGATATCCTAAAAATTACAGTACGTAACTATCTATAGACAATTACCTGCTGGAGGAAAAAATACGGCAATTGTTTTTACACCACCCTAAAAACGGAACCTTACTATGCACACCAGCCTTTGTTCTCACGGTGTGGAAAAAATTATTCCACCGGATTGTTCGGGATAAAATACCTCAAAAACATTTTTATCATCGAACCTTGTGTATCGTGTACTTGATTCCGGAAATTCTAAAGTGCTGGAACCTTAGAACTTAAATTGAATTACCTAATAATTGTGAAAATGTACAGATAGTTGGTTGAACAGCTCAAAGGGAGAAATTCGTGAATTATTCCTGTTGCAAATTTTTGCAAGACGTAACAATATTGTACACATAAATTATATTGTGTATATATACACTTTGAAGCAAATTAATTTTAATTATTACTATAACTCTTTAAGTGTATAATTAAAATCAGCTATATTGATTCAGTAAGAACAGCTCTCATGACTTTAATATTCATTAGGTCATGTTTCTTGACTCGTTAATTTTACAAAGTAAATTACTAAAATTCTTCTACATTGTGTAGATAGATGGTACACTTTGAATGATAATGCACAACTCCGGTTATAGATAAGGAACGGTGCACGATAAGAGAACGTACATGTGAGAGTGAGGGGCAAACCTTTGCTGTACACAACAAACACTTCAGTGATACGAGGAGGCCTGTCAGAGTGAATTGTATTAGTTTTTAAATACACAAACTCTACATAATATATACGTCAGATGCACAGGAACACCTTACGTAACATTAACTACGTCAACCTATATTAACTCCTGAACAACCGATATTTAATAACACCGTGCATTTTATCTTCCCTCCAATTATACACATTACTGAACTTGCAATTTGTCAGCCTAGGCCTACTTTCTACCAGGATTGCACAGTCCTCTCATAAAAATACGCAATATATAGTGATTATTAAATATAGATAACCAAATCAGTTGTGAAGATAGCCTTTTCCCTGCTGATAATTATACCGTTGTGGTTTATAAGAGTAATATTATTAATATGCGAGTTGGGTAAATAGCACTGCAGTAATATCTTCCGACGAGGTAGTTTTTCAATAAAAAATCAAGAGAATCCCAATTTTACTATCATCCTTGGAATACATTTTAAAAATGTAAATCAAAAGCCGCTGGATCGAAAACGTTCTTCATGACAAGGCTAGATAAAAAGTTAAAGAAATTACGATTTAATCTCTAAACCTGACGCGACGTGACCTGGACGAAGTTGAACAAGTTAAATGGAAACAACGTTGGGCTGTCGAATTCAGTACTTGAACGACACGGATCCCTTCGCTTGTACATCATTGTTTCCAGAACCGACCAGACCCCCCATCTATAGCTTTAATGTACACCTGCCGTTAATCAATCAGATTGCCACTGTGCACCGTATTCTTAATGCGCCACACCGGGTAAGCAATTAAGTTGTAATTTTCAAGACTTGTTTTACGCACTCACGCCGGTTTCGCGTCATCATATGAAATGTAATCTGTCTAATTTAGTCGACAATTCTATCAAACTTTCAGTTTCCTTGATTAGAGAATACAAAGCATGTAGCTGTTTTTATCAATTACCTCCTTGCATATTCTATACATTTGTTATATCCGCATGGCTTCATATCTATCCTTGAGGTATTATAAGAACTATCGCACTAGGAACGGTCAATCTAATTGTTTAAATTTGAAAAGCAGGAAAAGAATTGCGTCATAAAAACCACAATGTTCAACAAGTTAAAATAATAGGCTGTTGTTAAAAGTGCAGAGAGCAAGCAAGGCTTAATTAAAAAGCGGAGCAAGCGTTTTTATTAGATTTAATTAGATTAAATTACGCCAAGGTTAACAAATTGCAGCCACATCGTATAGTCCTGTTCCTAAACAAAGGCTTGTAATATCTAGTAACTGGCAGTTTAATGCATGGGGCAAATATTTTTTAAGTCATGGACAACTGCAGTAATGTCTTTCTTAGTAACTGCGTTAGCAATAAATTATGTGGTGTATGAGCAAATTGAGATAACAAGAGGATTTTTCCTAAAACCCGACGTCTATTGAACACTCATAATGCAGGAAATGGTTGATTTACTTCCTCTATACAGTGTGAATCATTGAACGCCAAATCGTCATATAGCTTTTGTGTGAAATGTTATATAGCCGTCGGTTGATTCGAGGAACGAAATCACCCGTCAAGAAGTCAATTTATCTAAGACTTGAAGCTGTCACATCTTGTTGTTTCTTATATTCTCATTGACTCTTCCGCGGGTTTTCCATCTCTCACACTCAGGTGTGAACGGAATGGGACTTCATTTATAATTTCGACGCTGGCAAAGCTATATGCTGATATCAGGTTATTGGATGAGTCTGTTTTGCTAATAGACATACACTACCTATTATATCCACAAACATTTATTATTTGTTTCGTGCCATTCCCAGACGTCGTATCGTCTTGTATGCATAATTTACATTTACCCCGGCTTTGTTCGCAAGAAATGTACTTATTACGTTTATAAGGTATTATGGTATTAGTATATGATCGCCTGTTTTCGAAATAACTGGCAAGTGAAGCTATAACCACAAAATTTTAAGTTTCTCATACAAATAGCTATTGAATGCCAGCTTATGGCGACGTATGTATTATCATTTAAAAGCTACAGCTAAATAAGCTATGGCTAAAAGTAATAGCAACACGTATGACTTTTGAGGGAATGAGAAAATAAAAAAAAATAAACTGTGAGGGTTTTGAACCCAGAAAGTATAGTTTATTTTACTCTTTGAACAATTAATATATAACAGGACACCGTTTGGATTGGATGCAGGAAGTCAAAAAATTGATTCTGAGAATGCTGTGTCTATGTAATATACAAGAATGAATTATCTCACGTGAGCTTATCATCTTTAATTTTAATGCCAGCACGATTTTTAATTTCTGGTATGTAAGTGTACACAAGCATAAACGCAAACTTATTCCATCACTTGTTAAAATCTAATTTTTTATGTCACACTTATTTTGTTGTACAAACATATGAACAACCATATACACTGTATTTAACTATGTGTACAGCAAGGATCACCTGCTGTATAATATTCAACAACTGAGTGTGTTTACTATTAGTAAACTCTGCAGTTCATTTGTGTACAGATGCATGTACAGCTGTGGTTCTGTACGATTTAAGTAAAAGAAGCGTGATGAAATGAAAGTAATTATATTGTATAAAAAGTCAAAGAATTATAGTTCTCCTGCTTGTGATGCCATCAACTTGTAACAAACTCCATTAAATGAACAAGGTAAACAGACACTGAGTAGAGTTTTTACTTTTCCCAAGCTAACAAACGGACTCTTCGTTAATTTTCTAAATAAGGTAAACAGACTGTTTAAACTAGAGATTATTTTTTTCTAAAGATTTTTAGCAGGTATTTAGCCCTTGACAATAGCCGAAATGAGAAAGTGGTTATTATTATCTATATCATTATTTTATTATGACAGCATTCAGTTGAACATGAAAAACCTTAAGTAATTTCACCTTTCCAATTATTACAATTATCTTTTCATTGAATTCAGAAATGAGCTTACATTTAAGCAACCTGTACGAATAAAAACTTTAAGAATGTACTTGTGAATACGTTAGAATGTATTTTCATCGTAACATCCTCCATTGTTGTTACATGCATTTAGTAGTTAAATTAAATTCTTCAACTTACTTTCGTATTAGTCCCATGTTTTTCCGATTTAATAAATTAAGTTATATATGATTCAAGTTCGTAGAATTATTTATAGTTCTATTTTTGTTCCACATGTAGCTACCACATGTTGATCGTTCATAAGTATTTTAAAAATATATAGTGTGAGGATGTGCCTCCCACGGAGATAACAAGGAATCAACAGCTATGACTCAACTCCATATGACTTGCTACTGATTCCAATATTTTTAATTTCAATGTTAAAAATGGGAAGGAATATATATTGTCTAATGAATAGTCAAGTATTATTATGATTAGCTTTGTCTCCATTTATTATAATCGGGAAAACGTGGTTTACAGCCACTGTTTGTCTACCCTCATTTATTAGACTTAATCGTTGAGAAAGACAATTGCTTTTTTGTTCCACTATGTAACTCCTGTTGTAAGTATACTAGTGTACTGTAAACATTTAGTTTCAAATTAAGTTAGGAAGTAGGTGGCTGTTTCTAGCAAATAGCTTGTTTGCAAATTGTCAGCATTGTTAATACAGCGATTATTTAAAAAAAATTGTTTCATCTAAAAAACAGATGCTGTCAATTTTTTTGCTCAACTTTTGTTCTCATAACGTAGAGATATAATGTTGCGCTGCAGTATGAAAAATTAGTGTTGAAAGGTTAGGAGTGATGGAAAAACGACAACGACGTTAGCTTCTAAAAAATATTGTAGCAGAAAATTTAAAAGGGCAGAGATACCAAAGAAAGGGAGAGAGACAGAAACGAGCCATTGTCCTTAGTGTTATGATTACTGTTTGCACGGAGCAGTTGAGTATTTTTGCATCTCCTTATAGTAAGGAGTAAACGTGAGGTAATAAGAGATTTAATGGAAGACGAAGTCAAGCCATTACATAAGTTTGTGCAAATTACTTGTCCTGCTCTTTGCTCTATTATATATTATTGTCCGTAAGTACTTCATTATTCCTGAGAAAAACCATGTATGCTAATGTTACAGATTCCATCTGTTGCGGGTGCGTTTTTTCCTCGTGAATCCTTATTACTTGCACTTGCGATTCCACTACACCAGTTTTTATACCTTGGTTAGTATTTTTATGATGTGTATTTTCCTGCCGAAGTTATAGCAGTAAAAACTTATATGACTCTCTCCACATGTTAGTACCGCTGGTGCAATGGGATTACTTTTTGCCAGGATTAAAAGTTTCCTAACATCCGTTTCCTTTAGTTAAGTTAAAGGTAAAGCATCTTCAGAGGAAAGTATCTTTAGATTTTGAATATTGTAGTTCCTCCGCTGGAATACAATCCCTTTAGCAAATCATATGCACACTGACAAATTCAAAAATCAATTTCTTTGAAGTACATATAGATGTTTTGGAGTGGAACATTATCACTTTGATCCTTATATATTGATTTACTCTGTTGTATTGTAACACGAAACCGACCCCGTTGCATTAATCCACTCTCTACAGATGAGAGGGAAGGTACACAGTACATACTTAGTATTGCATGCTCGTAATATATGGGTCGGCTTGGACCGAAAAGCCCAAGGCAGAGGCGTTATGACATCACTCACTGAATATTCTTCCTATTCTTTTGTGTCTCATCATCATCTCCTCATCATCTATGTGTCTTTAGATCATTGCTAGACGATATACATAGATGTGTACTCTCCGGTGGAATATACAGGCCAAAGAGGTTGCATTGAACGTATTCACACATCTAAATTCACTTACCATCTTCCCTGTATGATATTCTGATGGGATTACCCTTGAATTTAGAGCTTTTCCTTCATTATGTATGTATCCACGCTTATTATTACACAATGAAATATGGACTGGGCATTAGTAATATGGTTAGAGATGTCATCAGAGTTGTCTGGAAGTTTGAAGGCATTATAAGTAACTCATTGAAATCAGAAAAGTTGTTGTGCTTTACCAGAACCAACAACCCTAGCAAATGTATTATATTAATTTCCGAAGGGTCTTTAAAACGATAGTTTTGATTGTGGATACAAACTGTGTTGAGTATGTAGCATTTGTGTAATACTGCATTCATGTCTTTGTCTTTTGTTGTTGTGTATTACTGCATTTCTGTTATGTATTTAATGCATTTGTATAGTTTATTACAACAAATGCAGCAAGTATTGCATCTGTCGATTAGGCGTACCTAGGTTCTCACAGACACCAGACTTCGGAGGCTGGATCCTAAGGTCCATGAAGGTGCTAGATAGGTGTGAGTTCTTGTCCATCGTTTTTTTTTGTTCATCCAACCTGTGTACTTATGATCCACGAGGGAAGCAAGTATGAATGATGTAACACCTGTAAACATGTAACCTGTAGTTAAATATGTTGGAGGTTTTGTTTTCAATAAGCTTCTCCCTGTCTACTCCTTTGCGTGAACTGACTTTCAATGATGATGGGTATTACATCGCCTTAGAACTTGCGGTGTTACATGCTTGTATATTTCATAAATAAAAGTAAATATTTTGTTTATTTAAATTCATTGTTGAATGACTTATGTGAGGAGCTGGTCTCGGTTCATCCCCCTTTAAGCATGAGTCAACATAAACAATTTATTCTGGTTCACTTTTCACACACTTCTTTTCCTATACACGGTTCTTCCCTCACTTGGTTTTCCTTTTCAATCAACCTTTTCATATCCCAGGTAAATCATGTTTATCAGTGGGAATGATAATAATTCTTTATTTTTTCTTCCTCTTCCTTTCTTCTCCAATTCACTGGCTTTCAATGTGCAACATACTGTCTTGCGCCAAAAACATATAGTCCTTATGAAATTGCTTATTACTGCTGCGACGGTGGTACATAATGACATTGAAAATTAAACCCTTGTTATGTGATTCTTTGGTGTGAGATCCTGCTGTTTGGTGTGTGTACATGACACGAGACCAGAGGAATTATGTAGATACTTATACTAGATATGTGCAAGGGTTGCAAGAGATAAATTTCCAAGTTAGATTTTAATTTGTGTCACTAGACACTGGTAGTTTTGACTGGACATGAAATAAAGAGTCCACAACCTTAACATGTTTCCTCTTAAGTTGATTATATCTACTTGATTCCGCGTTTACGGATCTATGTGTGTACCTATGTTGACCAATACACACGTTGTGCAGATGCTTGAAGCGAGATCATATTATATAAAAAATATTTTTATGATTAATGATGCTGGTCAAGGAAAAGGAGATAGTATTAAAAACCATTTTGATTGCCTGCATGCTCTGTTTTATCTTGACCATATAGACTTGTGTGTTTCATACTTTTTAAAAATCTAGCTTACACAGCATCCTAATTTAACATACCATTGCAATCTAATTTAACGTGTCATTGCAGTATAATTTTTATGAATGTTGCTGACTGCTGCTACACTTCTACTTCTCATCAGCAGAGCCTGAATGATATGTTTGCATGCATTGTGCGTCATATTCTCAAACCCACAATAAATCACGGGAATGACATACTACAATCGATCACAAATCACGAGTTCATTTCAAGCATCATTTGTATTGTTATTCTTATTACAATTTCCTCAAGCGCTTTTCTATAGTCCAATATTAGCCGTCATAATCTTACGAAACGTTTTTAAATACATCCCCTGTTATGATGTTGTAATTCCGTTCTTAATTGTTTGTTCTAAAGTAATCTTTGTGCTACTTATCATTTTAACGTACCAACCATAAGGTCATCAAGTATACTTTCTGAAGGAATATGCTCCAATCTTAGTCTAATATTTTTCTAAGTGATGCAGGATCTTTAAAGTCAAGAATCAAATCTATGCTTGAGTACATTGAATTGTTATGGTTTACTATATCTATGCAAGTTCATAACCATAAATTACAGGAAGAGAAGTCCGTGACGACGGCTGTGTATGAAAGTGGTGTTTGTAAATGTTAAGTACAAGTAGATACACCTATGTACTTATATGTTCCTCAACGTTAAACATATGATTACATATGTTACTTTCATTCTTTTATACTTGGGACCTTAACCTGCATGTAGAAAGGATGCTAGTAGAGTGTGGATATGATATCAGTGTGTTATACAACATATATACAGTGATATGATGAAGGGCACGGTCATAGTAAACAATAAGATGCTCCGATATGATTTCATAAGACAAATCTCTCTGTGTAACTGTACTTTTTGGAAAACAAGAAAACGGAATGTAGTAATGTGTTTTTTATAAAAGGGATTTGTTTTTCTTAAAAAAAGGTTAAATGTAGAGAGCAGGAACAAAAGCTACTCAAAATAATAATAATGATAACTAGTAGCCTAACTGCTTCGTTGATTTGTATGGTCCATGCATTTTTGGTATTCCACAGAGGTCTGAAAGATCTAAACACCACCTGTCAAGTATTTTATCACTTTGCACCTTCCGTTTTTACTGTGTTGCCTTGCATCTTTCTTATTCAGCACCACACTTGTGACCTTAATTGATGCTGTTGGTATTACTACCCAGCCGTGACTATATGATTGTATAAATTAAAGGAGAGAAATAATGCTGAATATAGCTATTTTGTATTAGTAAAGGGTCAATAAGCTCATCGAATTTTTGTGAAAACTGTCATATTGGCTTTTGATATTTCTTGGAGTCAGCTATTATATGACTAGAAATGTGACTATATGAATTGAGGAATCCGTTGATTGCTTTAAAACTAAGAGGTAAAATCTCATTTATGACTTCTTACATTAACCTTATCGTGGCTGAGTTGTAAAGGATATTGTTCTCGACCATTATTTGGAGTATAAATGCAACCCAATTGAACATGAAATACCTCTTTCGACTGCGGTAAATATTAAGACTCGTTAAAAGGGAAAATAGATTTGTGTGCGTAAGCTCATTGTGTGGAATTGTAAGGACTGGGTTAGTGTGTTAGTACTTTTACAATAAAATTTTAAGTTTTTTCAATGGAATGTCCTGTGTATTGCCTGCGGGGCGTAAAAATGGTGTGGAATGATAAATTTTAGACTACATATGTGTTATATATGTGTACCATGTATATTTACAAGCTTGATAAAAACTTGCAAAATTATTGGATGACGACCAAAACTTGCTTAGCATTATATACTCAAAGCTTGAAACGTGGAAATTAAGTTGTTCTCTGTGTTTCGAATCTTTGCCAAACTTTCCGTACTGCTTCCTGGGTTTTTTAAACATTTAGCGAATTATTTTCAGTCCGTGTTTGCATCTCGCTGTTGTATGCCTTCCGCTCTCATTATTAATCTCTATACTTATTTTAAGCTTGGGATTTTCTACTTGTTATGTTGAAACTACTGGTGGTATCCCATGTAATAGTTGATACGCTTCTTGAATTTGTTTTCCACGATGCTTTTTTTCTCTAAATCCCAATGGATTCCTTGAAATTTTTTATGGTAGTGATCAAAAAATTTGCTCACTTGAAACTACTTTGTATGTATCAACATCGGAACATTTCCCACACATAATTTGCATATTCCAAGTTTCGATCGAACTATTTTTGCCACAAGTTTGGCCCATCAAGTGACAAGAAAGCCATTACAATTTATTGTAATAATATTACATCGGCTTACAGTGCCTAAGCATTACAGAATATAAACTACATACAAGGGGATTTCCTTGAAGCATTAACCCAAATGTAGAAAACCGATTTTGCAAATTTGGCAATAGATAAAAAATCAGTATTTCAGCGTTCAGCATATACCCGCAACTTTTTTAAACAATCTACACAATAATATTCTTATATTTATGCAGACGAGACTTTTCAGGCTTTTAAACAGACGAGAATTTTTTATTCCTGAATAAATGAGATGATTCTGATGTGAATAATGTTTAAACAGATACATAGAATGTTTTTGAATCTTGGTTCTAAACGGACTACTACATGATTTTTTCTCTTAAGCAAATGAGATGATTCTGATGAGAAGAAATGGGATGAGAGAGAAATCATCATGTGATCCAAGATGTGAGAGAATGTTGACATTGCGTGTGCATGACACAAGTAAAATGCATTTTAGTAACATGTTCTACTTCATGTTAGTCAACTTTAGATTTACGACGGGCCCCAGTCTTTAACTCAATCTTTTGGTATCCTATTACTGAGCTGAAAGTCAGGCAGTCATATCCACCGGAGTATATTCTTACCTATTACCTTAACTACATGTCATATAGCAGACTTTTATCATCATGTAATTTGGAAAGTCTTAAGTTTGAAATATAGGTGGTTAGCTTATGTCGTGTGTTCTGGAAGTTTTTGAGAACCTTAATTTGTCCGCCTTCCTTCTTATTTTTCTTCTTTTTATAGATGTACACCTACTTCAGGTATACACTACTTACCTGTAACGTAGATTTGTAGATTAGTCGTATACTTATATATTAGTTCCTTTTAGCCAGCGTATCCTATCCTTTCCCTTCAAGAGACGTGGTGGTCAAAGCTCACACAAAGGTTTTAATACTAGTATCGTCGTAAAAACTCTTGACGATAGTGGAGTAAGTGCCAGGTAGTAAGTAATCTGTGAGCAATTCTTCTAATTCGTGATGATGGTTCAATGTGAAATCTCCTTATTCTCTTTAGCTTTCTTTCTGAAAACTTTATACCTCATATATGGAATAAGTATCTACGTATACCCTCCTCGGATAAGGCTCAGGTTCCTTAATTCCATGTGTTTTTCGTATAAGTACAAGCGGATCGAGTATGCAACGGTCTTGGAAGTATAATGGAAGTAATCGTCAAGTACTCTTGGGTATATAATCATGCGTCAAAAAATCTTCCACAAGATATTTCAAACCGATATAATCAATCGAAATGGTTGCAGAGTATAATAAAAAGCGGATCAGTCGGTTTCCTTTGCTAAGGTATCACAGTCGGCTCTTTTCGCTTATCATCTCGTAAACGTGTAGCATGTAGCATGGTAACATACAAATTATATTCTCGATCAAAACCTTGTACTTACCGTGTTGTGTAGATTACAAACTGCGATTCTTAAATAAAAGCTCTTGAAAAGTTGCAACGTCGTGCTTGCAGCAATAGTTTAGCATCATTTCAAATCTGTCTGCAAAGATCCAGAGTATTTTTCAGCGTTAACAGTTAATTCGACAAGTGAATTACCTTTTGATATCAAGCTTGACTTGCAAACGGGAGGATTCTTCACGTATAGAGTAATGGCATGTTCATATATATTCTGATCGGTTTAAGCCTCCGAATGAATTTCATGGTCACGATACACGAATTCCTTAGATGCAGATAGGAAGTCTCTCTTTCTGGTCCATTCTATCGTGCTTATGGGACTGTTATCAAGTCAGGAAGACATGGAAACAACATGCGTTCTTACTTTTGCTATACTCAATACTAAACTACAATATTCATACTTTTCGCAAATGTAGGTGATATGTGCAACTGTCGTCACCTTTGCATGTACTCTTTTCCTAATATGCCATTATGCTTACTCAATTCAAACTAATTCTGTCCACCTCCATACATATAATCTATAACCCAGTACCAAGCCCCTTGACATAATGATACAAAAATTGATAGCTGCTAATGTTTTGTGTTACCAACAAATTGGCGTGGCATTCCAATGCATCAAATTATTTCGTGGGACTGTGAACATATGTGGTGTGGTGTGTTTCACTTTACTGTATAATCTTTTGAACAGTAATAATTACTTTATTCATCGAGGTTATAATTATTCATTTAACTTAATGACAGGCATTCAGCTTCATAATAGGAAACAATTGCTTTAGAAGCTTTGATTATCCATGGTACTAATCAGTAATAGATTGGTATTGGTGCAATTAGATTAACCTTGACACTCAAATACTGATTGGACTTACTGCAGCTATGCTCAAGTCACTTACAAGGAAGCGATATAGAGGTTTTTGATTCCAATGACTTGGCAGTTATTATCTTTGCATACCTACCTGGGAAATTTTACACTGAATTTACCTTTTGTTTGACAGGAGCATGCTGCTAGCTATGTGTGCTTAAGCTTTTAGCATGTACTTACTTTCTCACTCTTTACAACAAACTACTTCGTGTAAAGTGTAGTTCGAGGAACTTATGGTAAGGAGGAATCCATAAATTTTCGCAGGTCCTTTTTAATATGACCACAACTACCTGAGAATATGACTTTAGCCGTGTATACGTCAATATCACTATCCGTTTTAGTTCTTGTTGAGTTTACAGTCTACAGGTATTACCATGGTGTTGGTACGAGGTAATATATGAGAATGAATTTTTATTGCAATAAACAAGATATTACTAAGTGGAAGCATGAGTTTACTACTTTAGAAACACGCCAGAGTTACTTATTTACGCAGTATTAGCTTACATCTTAAGTTACAAGTCTAACACACACATGGCCGTAACGTATCTGTACCTGGAAATTTTTAAGCCCTTTGCAATAAGATAAAAAAGGTCTCGTGTGTTCTGGAGTATGATTGCATGTTGCCCCTATCTTAAGCAACTTGGACCTAAAAGTGTCATATGGGATTCGTTGTGTCTGTAGATCCAATCTATGTGTTACAGGAGGTAGGAGGGTAGTAGGTAGTAAGTAATAACTGTAATATGTAATGTAAGTCCACCTTAGCTTGTAAAAGGAGTCAAGTCCAGAGAAGAGTTGAGCTGAGTGAAAAACCCTCTCCACCTATGGCTTCATCATAGTATCATTTATCACTCAGTTGTTGGCTCCTGGCACATTGCAAACAAATGCACATGGCTTGCAAACTATAATTTCAAATGACTAATGAGCTAACTAATGCATAAGCTCGACCAGCGTAATATATGTACAACCAAAAGGCTTTATGGGTACGGAATAATTCGTATATGCGTTTGATTTCAGTTTGTGTTCCCACCCGCAACTCTTGTTGTGTATTTATGAACAAAATCATGAAAAGACCAACCTTGTGGTAAAATATTCCTTCTCTCCCTACTAGAACGAGTGCGTACATACAGACTTGCGTTGAATCGTCTTGTTTTCATTACCATTAACAAGTAATTTACTTACCTCTACCGTTACACATTGTTGTAGCAGAGCCTGATTATCACTATAGTTCTTCACTTCATATATCACTTCGTATAGATAGGCAACGTGTAGTAACTTGCTAACCATCTCATCATGATGAATTGCTACAACACATTGCTGGAAGAAGTTAACTTGTTAGATCCTTGTAGTGACGATTGTTACAATTTGGGTAGAGATTGTCTTCAAGTACATGTAATCTTTTTTACACTATAAACTAAAAGAATGATAATATTTTAATGGCGGCGAGTCGAGATTTGAATCAGTCGTAAAATCCTTATTGGGTATCATTGAACTGGTTTCATTTACCTTTTTTTTGGTTCCGACTTGGAATAAATTAATGTAAATGGAAAAAATTGTTGGAGAAATTCTCTCGGGTTTAAGAGGTGTTTCCAGATTATGTTCATAAAATATAATGTGGGTCATGTCAAAATATCCTCTATAAAAGCACAAAAACGTGGAGTGAGGAAAGGAGATAAGTAAGGAAGCGAATCTTTTGATCCTTTCATTGTATTTAGGTTGCTCTTGCATTTCCCTGATTCAATGCTGTTAATGTCTATAAGCTGATGATTTGTGCTTCATTTCACTAAATGAGTTCGTTTAAGCTCCCCCATTCTTGGGCTAAATTTCTTGTATGGGAGAACGGAGGGAATTGAAAATTGTTGCTTACCTATGTGTCAGAAAGGAATAACGATAACAAGTAGAAATATATTTTTATATACATCCAAACCCCATCCACATTGCTGGAGACTCCTTCATGCAAGGACCAGGCACCAGTCTTCAAAACTGATAGCTTCCCCTGGCCTATTAAACACCTGAGATCCTTTGTGTGGTTGCAAGTCGAGCTAACTAATGAGATTTCAAGAGACATAAATAAGCTCGACATGAGAATTTGTCGAACATAAATTTTGATTGAGTTTCGGTTCGCTTTGTCCCTCTGATATTCAATGCAGGAGTATAAATAATGCCATTAGAAACTTAAAAGCTGCCGAAAATAGGGATTGAAAGGCATCTGTCAAGGGTCATTTGTTACGCTCAATGCTTAAGACATAAGTTATATTCAACCTATGTTTTCCATAAAGGATTCTTTAAAGCTTGCATATGTAATCAGCTTTCCCCTTTGTCTATACATCTCTCCAATTTTGATACCATTTTCTTTACAAGATCCTTACTTGATAAGCAGATTGGACTAACAATAAGTACGCAATTCTATGTAATGCTTGAAGACAGGAACTACACTCTATACTTTGTGAGACTAAAATAGAGACAAAGAGTGGTCAAGTCAACATGAATTTTTCTCTGTCAGGACATGGCGATAGAAATAGTGGACACGGGTAGACTGATTTAAGTTCCAGAAAAAATGTCTCACGAGGACGTGATATTGTTATCATGTCATTTATCGTCGACCATCAAATCAACTATCTTTTCATCTGATTCCTTTTATTTTCTGTGTACATGGCACCTTACATTAACTTCATGAACAGTTTCATCCATTTTTAGATATTTTCTTTCCGTGTTTTCCAGCACCGAGTGTATTTAAACACTTGTGGTTATATCTGAGCTGCAGGGGTTTATTTAAAAAAACTGGGATCCTACATATATGCATAGCGAGGTTCTACTACTACTTATTATGTAGTCCCGTGAATCTCAGCTGTACTTAGCCTTAGAAGAAAAATATCCAGTGATAGCACATTGACTCATGAGTTTTTCTTCTGCATCTATACTTAAACAATTATGCATGTGCATGCTAGGCCGTTAGCTTTGCTCGCGCCTTCAGGAAAAAATAGTGCACCGTGCTCCTTTTTTATCCATTTTGAAACAAGACTTGCGGGGTTTGTGTGGTATGTAGTTTATGTTGTCAGTGTTTTTTAAAGGATTTTCTTGGCCCTACGTTATGAAACAGTATTGAATCTCATGAGGTGGATAGTACCAAAAGCTGACAGACAGAGTGGGAGTCCTAGTCTGTCTAAGTAGTCAAGCATGATCGACTGCATCTCATTATTACCTTTCATACGCCTCTATTTGTATTTGTTTTTATGATTATTATATTTGAATTTCTTCGAGAAACCAAGTTTTTGTGCTACTAATAGCACATGTCATCCATATGATTTATCTGTGCAAAGCCTTATGCATAAATATAATGTTTGGAGTGTGTAACTTTGGACTCTTGAGCATGGTTTAGAAGCTGTATATTCAATTGTGATGTACTAACAATGGTAATATTAGAAAAGAAAAAACTGCTGGACAAGATTTATCTCTGCCTAAAAACAGTTCGGATGGCAATAGGTCCACATTAATATAATCTTAGACGTCCATAACAAAGTGAGTGCCATGATTCGAACAACGATGACAAATGAAGATGTACGGAATGCGAGAATGAGTTTAGCATGCTGTGGTGCACCAGATTTTGAGTGTTGAAAAGATGTTATAACTTAGGCGGACGTACAGTAATTACATAATACCAGATACTCAATAAAACATGTTGCTATCATTGTCTCTCGGATGCACATGCATCATCATTAAAGGCTACTTCAATGCAACTGCTCGAATCACATATTCGAAGGAATGTATTATAATGGGGCTATAATTCATTCACCTATGCATGAATTTCTATATTTTTAATAACTCCTTCTGTAATAGCTTCTAATAAGGCTTCTCAGGGGTTTACATTCAGTTGAATATAAGAATTGTATTCAGTTAAGAATATTTGTAACTATGTATTTATACTGTGTATACTTGGAGTTTGGATAAAATCATTCATACAGGAACATACCTACCACTAGAACGTGCTACCATACAGAGCGGACTATAGAATTATTCTGATTGCATTTCTACAAATGATGTTTTAAATACACTTACTTAGTTCTGCTCGAAGACATGCAAGAATAGACGGAGTCCAGAATTGAATTCAACTCTCCTCCCAAGAATGATGACCACTGAATAGTAGATAGTCATCATAAGTTAAAAAAGGCATTCGTTTTCAAGATCACCGCTAATGCTGTAGAATATAACTTGTAGATATATTATATATTTATACTTACTCTTGAACACGCCACAGTTATTGATTTTTTATGTGCCCTCCCACCATTTTTATATCTGTCTGGCAGTTAATGAGTACAAACCATGGAAGTTGTCAAAGGATAAGTACGAAACTAGCCTCGTAGTTTAAATTGAGATTTCTTTCATATTAATTACGAAGACAAAGTGGAGTTTGTATATAATATGTTGGGATAACCGCACACTCACTCTTGTCTTTATCTCGACGTAAAAAGGGACTGCACGTGTGGCTAATTAACGAACAAGGAATCTCTATAGGAATTTAATCAATGGAAATTTCTTTGCTTTTGGTTCACTATTTTACCTTTATTCATACACTTAATACATTGCATGCATTCCCTGTCTTGGGAGTGAAATGCATCATTTTTTGCCGTTGTTGCAACTACCTTCTTGTAACTTTCGCCTCTCCCTTGTACTGCGGCGACGTTGATATGAGTGTCGAGGGGTATGTAAACTTGTTGTATTATCTTAACATGGTAAAAAAATTATAACATTTGTTAAAACAGAGAATAATGACTGGAACATGAGGAAATCATTTACCAACAACACAGTGGTTTCCCTCCTGCGTGTTTTGCTGCTCCTTCATTGTAAATACCTGAACTTCGGTACGCTTAGAATGCTCAAGTCTCGTCTTACTTGCAGATTCAAAGAATTACATGCTGTGCAGATATACATTTCCAAAGAAATGTGTGACTACTAGATTCGATTAGGACACCAAGTTTTATGTATGGTTTGCACTATCTAAATTACCTACATACATAAGCATACCTTACTGACAGCTGACAATGAATGAGGACTGCGAAAGAGAAGGATTTTCTCGCATCATGGGATAGGAAAAAGAAAAACAGGAAGGGTTTTTCTACTTAGCTATAGTTGCCTTTGGAGTATATAAGTATTGGCTTACCAATGTATAAGAATTCCAAGTCGTCTATGACAACTCTAGTGGCTGGGTAAACTTAAAGTTTTGTATCAAATTTGTATAGATTATATCGGGCTAGTAAGTCTTGTTTTTTAATATCCGCTCCTTCTAGTATCGAATTCTAGTTGGAGCATCCTCATTTTTAATGTGTAAATATCTATCCACAAGAAACATTGCATTTCCAGCACTTGAACAACTTCACTTATTCAGTTATTGGTGTAAGTATGTGCACTTGAGTTTCGCATTGATCCATGTCCTGCTATTGTGAGTATGTATGACTTTGTTCCATCATATGGGTTTCCTGATGGTTGCCTGCGTGGGCAAATTGGTCGTGAGAATCCCCACTAGTACCATGATGTACAGATTCATTCGTGGAGCGAGACGAAATCCTGTGAAAGGAGCAATTTTGAATAAATAATATTATAGCCTACTCCTGGGAGTGTGAGTGTGTTTTATGTATGTAACTCTGAAGCTTGAAATACCACAAAGAACTTATGGCATTTTAAAGCTAGTTAAGGACAATATTTTCTAGAGCCTCTCTTCGATGCATTAAAAGAGAGTAAAAGAAACTAAGAGGAGGAAAAAATCCTGGGTGAATCCGTATAGAAAACATTCGTCTTCTTAACCTTTAAACGTATAGGTACGTTGAATATAATAGACTTTGTTTGAAGCCCATTCTCTGCTTTTACGAATGCTGAACAGATTGACTGTAAAAGTTTAAAGTTAAGTGAAAAAGTGAAGAATAAATTTCCCCCACCGTTCACTGCTCCTGCCTTCGTACACATCATTCACGAAAACACTATAGGATGATACAACAGAATTATTCAAACTTTGGAGCAAAATGCATACTTTTTATTTAGGACTGCTTTTGGACCCTTTATGTCATACATGGGAAGGTACGGAGTGTAGCCATAAATACTAAATAATGGTTTCTGTTGCAACTCCCCAGGTACATAAGTATACCAGAAACGCATAGAGACCACCGATTCGTGTGCACGGATGTGAATGCATCTCCATACACAGAAATTCCTTGGTAGCTGTATAGTAAAAGCTGATCCAAGGTTTTGGTTTTGCAATTGTTTGTACTGGACTCATTTTTCCCATAGTCAAGCATGCATTGTAGAAAATGAGAGTTGAACTCACTTTTTCTGTTCTGGCCAATGCAATGTTTCACTGGATCCTAGATTTTCTTACATGCATTTTTTATACCTGAAAATCTGAATACACATAGATTATATTTTAATGACACGCCAAAGTGGTTTTCAATGACTGCCACTTAACTTCGTTTCTCTTGTTTTGCCTACATTGACAATATGTTGAGTATAGTAATAGATATGTAACTACAACTACATACTATCGGTTAAATTGCAAAGGTGCTAAAAATTTTATACCGACAACGTAACGAAACTATCACCTTTTCAATTTAAAGGACAATAAGTTAGCAAGAACTATAATGTATTGTTATGTAAAAGAAGTTTCTCACATGGACTTACAAGTATCGTATATGTATGTGTGACCACATTGAGGATGAAATTTGATGCGTTTAGTGTAGAATAGTATATGTTGTCATTCCTGCCCCGCTGCCGCAATTCTTCTTTTGATTTTGTGCTTCAGCTCCGGCTCTGAAACCCGCAAACCTGTGGATTAGAAGTGTGTGAGTGAAGAAGTCACATAAAGACACAATGTGGCTTTGTAACTTCTGGTTCGTTTGGTATTAATCTGGTAATAAAAAAGCCATAATAAAACGTAAACGTAGTCACAACTCAACATTTATTTTCAATGTGATGCTCAAGTGTCCCTAATGAGACGTTTTTCATTCTATTTACCTGAAAAGTGGAGGAATTAATTAAAACATAAAACACCTTTTTTGGTGTGGGATAAAAAGTGGAAACCGAATCTCGTCTTAACCAACAAGCTGTGCTTGCGGGGTTGCGCGTTGGAATTATAATCAGTTAGTAGTAGATATGAGCACTGCTTATTTAAATTCCTCCAATTTTTCCTGTTGATGTTGCCTCCATGTCGCATTTAATTTATATTGCCAAGCGGCTGTTGTATTAAGTTATATACATACATATTTGATGAGGTGCGCCACTAGAATTCGTTAATTGCACCAGAAGTCTGCTTGGCTTTATTATTTTTGCTGTTTCTTGGTCTTCCTGAACTTGTAGCAGTTATATACGCGCGGGTTCTGAATGGCACTTTAAATCTTTAAAAGTGCAGACTGCTAATCAGACTAAACTAATAAGAGTGTATAGTTTTCGCCTGGCTTTCCTGGGACCAGGACCTTGAGGGGCAGTTGAGGGAAAAATAAAAATTATGTATGTACACACTGCTGAAGCACCGGAATAAATTAAAACTTTTGTGTTTTAACTTACATAATATATTTAAAATGCAGCCTTTAAGCATGTAACACTCGGAGGCGGTGAGATCAGGCGTAAGGCTAAATATACCATGAATGCAAAGGAAATTACAATGGAATATACATAAAAGTGCAAAAATTCAATGGCAGTAGGCTGCGAATTGTTCGGCACCCAAGTTTATCTCCGTTAAGTAGACATAGAATTAATTTGCAGCGACCTTGCTCGCTGTCGTCTCAAGACCTTTATAATAACTCTCCTTTTCTTCCGAGTCCTGCTGCTCATTTTAATTTACAGGAATACATTTTCTTGTTCCAAAAAGGTCCAGATACACTTTTGAATAATAATAAATTATTCCTACGGAGTATCGAAAGAAATATCTGTCTTCACACTCTTACTTTCTATGCGGTAGATCAAACGCTCTCTCGACTTGCCGGATATCGAAGGTCAGTATATATACGCAGTAGAGTCATTATGGTCACGGAATGAGATTGTGAAGAAAAGGGAGATCATGTCATTCATTATGCAGTTTTCATTACGAAAATGAGGAACTCATGTTTCTCACCAATTCTCGAGTTTATTCCAAGGTTTGATATGACTATGACTTTATTTACCTCAATCGTAAATCAAGTGTATGGACATTCATCAGCTGGTGAATGTTTATTACACATTGCATCATATATAGTCAGCAGTCCGACGAAACTTAGCTCAGCATGAGAACCAAAAGTTATTACTTTTGGTATTTGTTACCACGAATGAATTTTTTGAAGAAATGCAATGTAATGTAGCCTTATTTATTTTAGTGTATAATAACAATCACAAAATTGTGACACACACGCAGTTTTCTGTATTTAAAGTCAGTTTTAATTCTTTGTGGACAATAAAAATATCAAGTTGGAAACAGGGCCGAAGGTCTCTGAATTTGTGTGTTGACATTCTATACGTTGTCACAAGCTCACATCTTTTTAAGTAACGATGTTGAGGAATAATTTTGCATTCTATGTACATGACAGGTTCGATAATGTTGTTAAAGACAAGACGACTTTCCATGGAATGCATTGCTGCTAACTTTTTGAGTTATGTACACCCATAAAAATGTAATTACATGAGTCATCCAAAAGTTCAATATTACGAAGTCAGAGTACATAATCTATACTACATGTTGTGTACATACATAATTAGAATCATATATAAATATGCATATTCCTTGGACGTCAGACTGTGTGAAGTCAACGTGAATCTTTTGCGCACTTGTAGGTATTACAGCCATAGTTGCAGCTTTAGCGGTTTAATGATACTTCATTCAGAAGTTACTGATAAGGCAGCCGTAAAACACCCGCATTAATAAAATTACATGCACAATTAAGACTTGCTCTATCCAGAAAGTCAAGTTCTTTGCCGTGCGGACAGACATTATTACATCTTGATTAAGCATAGGTCAAGGTTTGGATTCTCATGAAAGCTGATTTTTAAAATCTGAAGACTTTTAAGTTAGCTTTTCCAACTGGTTTGTCATTACATGAACGCAAAAAGTTACCCATGATCAAGTATGTAAAATTAAATAGAGGCAGTGAAACAATAGTAATTAATTGTAGTTACTACATTTTCACGGAATTAGGGTTCGGAATTTTTTTCGCCGAGATTAACTTTGCACACTAGAACTCCCATTTGTAAATTATTTTATTTATTATATTTGCCGTTTATTTACATTTACAGATATGGCATGTTAAACAGACACATGATTCCGCATTGGATTACTTCAGTTAGTAGTGCAAGTGTAATATTTCAAGATGTTTACCGTAGATTTCCGACTAGTACCTATATACAGTTATGCTTTAGTACTTTATCTTGCAAACGTTTGGCCCGTGAATTTTTACGATCCAGAAACCACAAGGAAAACAATTTTATTGTAGCGCATTATCAACGGCTGAATTCGCTTGGTCATGTTTTGATCATTCGTCGCAAATGAATGTGGATACAAGATTAGAAAATATATAAACAGAGATAATGTGTATTAATATTTAATTTTTCCCTTTCCTCTTATTTATTGCGTCCTTATGAACAAACAATCCCATCCACAAAATATACATACATGTTCTCAGTCATTAATAATCCCAGCCATCAGATTTTAATATCTAATATTGCTGTGGTATGAGGCTGCGAATTTTTTTTTACTTAAGATAGTTTTTTTTGCAAAATTCAACAAGCTTTTGTAAATATTTGAATCGCCGCAACTATATCCTGCGTAGTAAAACCCTGAAAGTATAGCTTTCTGGGAGTGCGTTTCTTGCTTGAGTCTGTGACACTGTGTCGTGTTGACTTTATGTTCCCAACAAGTCATGGGAACTTGATCTTTTCATGGTCATAAAGATTTCTTCATCTATTACTAAATAGATGTGGAAGAGGTAAAGTACTCAATAGTTCGACGTTCAATACCTTTTCTAGTCACGATTTGAAAAAAATTCCTATGCTTCAATTATGTGGAGAAGCTGCAGCTTCTGAAAATTATAATGTTAAATATAGGGGTATTCCTGCATGTACGAAATAATAAGTATCTGCTTGTATTCAATGTAATGAATTCTGGAGATTCGTTATTTAATCTGTAGCGCTTTTAGCAATAAAATGGAACTACGAAAGCATTTGCAGACATATATCACGTGGTGACTAGTTAATCGTTGAAATTGTACAATACCGGTGCGTTAGCTAATCCAAGATAAATATCCTGCACAAACTTCCTCAGCCTTGTGTCAGCACGTGTTTATTTTGGATAGATAAATGCAAGTGGATATTACTTTGTACCATTGACTTCGTTCCAAAAATCATATTGCACTTTGGTACTGTGGCTTTATTATTTTTATTACCAACTCGAGTCTCCAACAACATAAATAGCTTGTAGATTCCCATTAGCAGGGTGGTTGGTGTGATGAAATTACAACTCATTCGAGTCGTCCCAATACAAAATTAGTATATTGTGCGTCACTGGGAATTTCTTTGATTCTCTAATGCTGTACGAACGAGATGTTATAATAATGTACATTAGCATTTGCTAATAATATTTTGAAGTATTACTGCAGTATATTTTCCTGTGATCATATGCCAATTCCGCTGCCATACACTCATATGTAACTGTATATGAATCGTTTTATTCCTTCGTAGGATTAAAGTCTGGTCGGTGGATAGAACGACATAAAAAGCAAAGGTGCAAATTAAAACAGATTAGCAGAATCGTAAAATTTTATGCACTTGAGTTTATTGACTAGTAATACTATATCGAACCAAAGTAAAAGATGAACCAAAGTAAAAGATTAATCTTCTATATATACGATTACGGGCAAGATAGGCTCTTAAATACTGTTATAACTACATTATAGTTGTGTAGATCTAGTCAAGGAATTAATATGCTAGAATGCACTTAATTAATAAAGTCACGTACGCACAAAACGTTTCATTTTATAGTAAGAAGTACGATTTCGAGGTACCTTGTATGTCCAATAAGAAGTTAAATTTTCATACCGCATGAAGTGCAGGGTGCGATTATAATAACGGACGTCCAAAATGAAGTTTAATTAAATAGAATATGCTCGGATACGAAAATTTGATTCTAATCCTTATGTAAATCATTATAAATCAGTGTAAGTATGGGGATTTTTGTACTCGGGGATGGTTTAATACTGTTGACTATGCAGACTGCTGTGAAACTATTTTGAGTTCGCTTCATATCTCCTCTTGATCGCCGGTGTCTTTGACTTTAGAGTACATCACGGTATAAAAACTGAACTGATTACTATCATAAAATTACTTCGTAGTCTAATAGTTGCTAGACTGCTGGACTATATGGCTAAGACTCTGACTAAGACTCTATGGCTGACCATTGGCTTGTTTCTTATCACTTTCTGTCTGAATTGTCTATGGATGTATGAATCACAAACTTTTTGTAAAATTCTTGCATGTACGGGCATATACGTAGAGTTTTCCTGGTTCAACTATCTAAAATCAAATATACAGAGAATGTACCCATCTGTAGTTCTAGTATCTCAAATATAGGCACTGACTGTAGAAAGTTAATGTTTTGTATACCATACGGCCACAACTGTGGACGTCCGTCGGACACAGCTGGAATAGCTTTAATAAAGGAAGCGACACAATATTTTTGATGGAATCAGTTTTGCTCAGAATGGTACTAATATCTGAATCCTATACTACAGGGTTATGGTTTGAGGTCTTCTCCTTGGTTCGGTAGCCTCGATAGCTGAATGGAAGACTTATGGAGTAATGCGCTTTACAGAACTTGATACCTTTTTTTATATGATATACCTTTTTACATGTATTTTAGAGTTGTACAATAATAAAAAGAACATGCAAAATTCCAGTGTGGAAGATTGAAAAAGAGAGAGAGAACACCTCACTATGAAACTACTTAAGCGTATCTTGTATGAATACGGGCTGGGATGTGGTAGTGCGGTTCTCAACGCCGTTGTGATGATCATGTAATGTATGGGCAAAGTACCTTTATATTTTCACACCATATAGTTTTCCATATACTTCAATACCATGAAGCTTTTCTAGTGATTATATGTAATAGCTGCGTCATTCTCTGTCTCAATGCACATAACAATGCCCACCTGTTTTCACCATTTCCCTCTACAAATTCACTTTAATTTTTATTTGTGGAGTAAGATCAGATCTTCCCGATTAGCCACAGTCAACATCATGATAAAAAGAGCTATAAATTCTGCGGCCATTAGGCTACGCAATGCTAACCGGTGAACAGAGCTCAGTGATTAAATTTGAATTTGTTACGTGAAGCTTTATGGTGGCAGTGGTTGGGATTGCCGCGATGAATCTATTACATTGAAAGCCGCGAGGAGTGTTATTGTTATTTATTTTGCTTGTGGCCTTTTTATTCCGATGAGCGTAATGCAACTTATGATTATTGTTTTTATTAAACTGCAATTTAACCTGCAGGAGTAACCTGCAGGAGTTTTTCCAATATTTTACTTACCAAATTGGCTTATTAATTTAAATTGTTCCACGTAAAATCAGACGTAAATAATTTGTTCTACTATAGAATTATTCTAAATCCAAATGATAAGCAAGAATGGTAAAAAATTATCTTTTTGTAATATTCTGGTAGTTCATTAAAGGCTTGAATAATTTTAAAGGAGTTGCGAAATATTATAACGAATCAAGTTTTTATCAGCGTATTTTTCAAATTTAAATTATCGGAGTCCATTCCTTATCTATTTAATGATGTACTTGAAACTTGAAATAGCTCTTTAGATGTTTACAAGTCTGCCGCTGATTAATTAACAAAAGAGACAACTATGTCGGAGATTTGAAACTAATTTGAAACTAATACCTCAAATTTTTTCCTGAAAATAAACAAAAAATTGACTTCTGGTAAATATATTACGGCAAAAATGAAAAAGTCGCCAGAAAAGAAATTCATTTCGTTTACAACGCATATATTAAGGAAAGCTCAATCAATGCTTATACAATAATCTATATTCTCACTCTTTGTTTAGCCAACCCCAGTAATCATACAAATAGCTATGCTTTTCGGATACGATACAAAAATATCGTTCAGTCAATTTAATTTTGTCCCATATCTTGAATGATTTTGAAATGCTCACAGTTTATATTTTGTTTAGTGCTATTTGCGAGCTCAAAAGATAATATTTGATTCGATAAGCGAAGCAGGATGTTTATATTATTCTAGTGTGCAAAACTAAGATTGAGTCCCATGCCTCAAAATGACTTACGGTATGAGCATTTGTGTTTAGAATAATGGATAAATGTTTTTCTACTTGACTGAAGCTTATGCCACTTTTTTGCTGTTGGAGAGATACAACCAGTAGATTGAGACAATATTTGTAAAGTAAGGCATCCAGGAAGAGATATTATTATTGTTACCATGAATAACCGAATCTCACGCTACTCGTGGAACTCATTTGCATTGTCCTGTCTCCTGGTCCACTGCTTCGGAAGTAATTTATTATTTTTATCACCCTCATATAGTTTATAATAAAAATCTGTTCGTCTTTATTCACTTTGGACGAGCCACAATTTTGGCTTTCTATGTGTTTCACATAATTATATTCAAACAATGTCCCCTAATTTGTGTCTAAATTTACAGTGTACTGAATACTTGAAGAATATCAAGTTTGTGGATACATGCTTGAAGGCAGAAAGTCCCTTTTGCGTGTAATACGAGTATAACTACATTGCTATTTTGCCATATATACTTTACTTCGTTGGAGTTGCTATTCTGTGGATTTTTCTATGCGAACATAGATACTTATACAAAGTGTATTAATGTATTATTATACAAAGTGTAAAATGCTTGAAGAGTAATGAAGCAATTTTTCACGATTTTTTTCCTTCTCTCGGAAGTTGTTTGTGAAGAGTAGACCAGTTCCATATTACAGTTTACGGTCAACGGTTATTAGTTGGTATTGTCCTGATTGTTAGTGTAACAATGGAGGAAAATTAAAAATTAAAACTTGTAACGATCTGGCGATACGCGCTGTAGGATTATTAGAGCTATTATTATCCCTCGTTTACCCATTATGAAACCATCTATCTCATCTATAATATTTATCAGGATGTTCACGATGATCATGAAAAGTCCTTAAGGTGTAAAAACACGAGGTGGAGGAGTCTTTATTAGTGATAAAAAACAACTCTTCAACATTTTTCCTTTCATCCACCACATCCTAACAGTGAAGTCAAGCTTAATTGTCCAGCACTGAAATATGTTCATTTACGACACCCTCATATCAAGTTATTATTGTTCAGTAAGTATGCAGATTCACAGCGTTATTTTCTTAATGTAATGTATTCAACGATTTCTTGTTAAATCCCAGCCGGACTTGCCCATATTTTGCAGAAATATTTAATTCTATATGAAAAGATCTTTCGTCAGCATTTGCTTCAGAATGAATGCTGTACGTTATAGTATACTGTAAAGTTTGAGAGTCGGAGTCTGTGGACGGTATCATAATATAATAAGTTTTGGTCATTATACTTACGTCAGGATTCTTAAACTTTAGTTTTTTTCTGTTTATTAGCTGCTGTATATATGTGGGAATATACTCATGGTTGGGAAGATGCTGTTTATATATGCATTGGGAGACTGTTGAGTGCAATTTGCATTATAGGATGACTTTGGTCTCGTAGATACCATTCAACCAAACTGCTGATGAAAACTTGAATGAATCAAGTCCGGCAAAAACGTGCATAAATAAATAAGTGCTAAGATTGGTTTTTTCATTCACTCCTCTCTTTCCGTACGATACTCATCATACCTGTCGTACACTTGATCAAAATGCTTGCCAACGTAATCAGTGTGGCAGTAAATTATGCATCCTTTATGCCGCTTATATGAGAATTAGGCAGGTGCATAAAGAATATTAATAAAAATCAAAGGTGATATTTGCATAGGCCGGCGATTCAAAGTTGGATCTCCTCCATTGAATGGAGCTAAAACCCGTGAGTTGTCGGTAATAAAGATATGAATATCCTTAAGATTTCTCATTGTAAAAACAACATATATATGCGGTTCTTTTATAAAGCATTCCACCTTAGGCCTTTGCCATCTCATCTAATCCTTTATGTACATACTCATGTGGTTGGGCGTACTGTTACAGTCTGTCTTGAAAGAGAATCAGTTCGTGATGATGTTTGGTGAATTTTTCACAGCTTGATGATGCTACTCTACAACTTTACAAGGATGGCGATTATGGAACCTACTTGGACCTGGAAGCCTCTATCAGCGAACAGCAAGAGGAATTTGATGGATTTCAAAACAAGTGAGCAAAACAATTTTTTTTTATTATTGTTAATTTTTTATTCATCCAATACATCTTGCACTTCTTACTCAATTAAACTGCACAATGAACAATCTCATGAAAACTAAAATGTTGCAGTTGCGATCATTCCGGTTGTATATAATGACTGCCTACGAATATTAGACCTTTTAATATCTAATCATCTATATACGTATGTAAATTATATTGATGTTAATTCACTTCACTTTTCAAATGAGTTTAATTACTAGAAGTACAATAAGTTAAGACTAATGCTAAATTTATTACCATTAAATCATTGTTAAGGGCGAGGTGCAATCCGTTTTAAAGCTTGTGAATCTCAGACAGCTCTTGTTGTAAGTTCATTGATTCAGTTATAAGCATGTGCTACGACAAAACCGCATTGCTGAGGATGTAAAAAACCGCATACACACTCAGACACAACCGTAAATTTCGCTTACGTTTAAAGTCGATCCCGTGCTACAAAACTTTAAGAAAACATATTTACTTTATGATTGAGGTTAAGCGCTACCCTTGACATGAGCTACGTATGAGTGTCTTTTTCAGCTAAACCAAAAAATCTTTTTTGCAGAATTTTAATATGATACAAGTAGGTTTCAAGTTTTGGTTTTATTTGAATTCTCTTATCTTTCGTTGTGTTGTGTGTGGTAACAAAGGTACATTTAGTTTTTATAATTTTGAACCAGTCTATTTTAACGAAATCATTACTGTTTCACATAGCATTATTATATTAACATTCATTACGCTGCGAAATTTACACTTTAAAGCACAACTTCACAAAAAATACATGAGAATTCAAAGAGTTATCCATTCAGTTCAAATGACTTGAGTTGGTACTCAGGTGTGAGACAAAAAATAAGGGAAAAAATATAGAAATTTATCATACACATTGATTTCGTTTAGTATAGCTAAATGAATATTTTTTAAACGATTGTATTCTAGATTTAGAAACATTCAAGTTTTTGTATTAATAAGGTTATAACCTTGAGATGAAATTATATGCAGGAGCTTTCACTGATTAAAATGATCACTATTTGGTATAAAAAAAACATTTTTTGCTGTTTGATTGTAAGTACAGAGTATGGAAATACTTGTCGAGAATAGTAATGATGTTCATGAACCGTTGGTTCTTGGTTATCTCAACCTGTGCTGTAGACTTTGTTTTTGATAATAAATGGTGCTTGTAATATTTGTTTGGATTGATAAACATTTGGTGCTTAGTGAATGGATGGTAATTGTATCAAGTTTATGCTAAAGACTCTTAGCAAGTAATTACCATATGTGCAGTCCTTCTGTAGTGGTGGCCACAATTCAAGTATGATGTTGGAAATGTTATTTAAAACGGTTTCATTTCTTCATAATTACGATTTATATGAGAGGGAGAGACAGGAGTACTTCAATCGTGTTTATTGCTACAAAGAGGTTCACAGGATCAGTTTTATTTTCGTTCCTTTTCATTTGAGCTTCTATGTTCGTCCAGCTTTGTTTTGTTCATGTTCAATTTGTAATGGACGTACATATGTATATGTTGCATTCTTGTGTATGCTGTACGGTGTACTTGTACATACGTAGTAGATACATGTACGTATAGGTTGTAAACGAGAATGGATTTAGTTGAAAAATATGCTTCATAGCTCCGAGGTAGTTCTCTGTGAGGTTGTTAATGCAGCTTCTCATTATTCAATTCTGAGAGTAATTTAGGTTTAAACTGAAGCGAGGTCGATTGTTAAGGTTTGTCTTTGAGAATAGCATTTACGTCTACTTACCTACGTCTGTTTTAACACAAGACATTGTGTCAGTCTATTACCCGAGTTAGCATTACCCACACAAAAGTAATACACATATAAGTACTCATCTCTGATGTTGGTTTTAAATAATAATGAACACCAGGAATAATATCAGTATTTAAACTACTACCACTGATTACAATGTTTGTAATGCAGACGCTCTAGACAAATTCATTTGTATAAGTATTTGTATGAACAAATACTTTTTACAACATACAAATGAATTTGTTTAGGCTTCGCAGCCGCTTTCTGATAAAGGATTGTAAATAGCATTCCTTTCCTGGTTTACAATACAGGGAATTTTGTACGTCTGACAATTCTTGTTAGTATTTTCTACTATTTTTACAGTACAGTGTTCGTTATTAAGTTTTATAGAGCGTTTATGTTAAGGTAATAAAATGCTTACTTCCGTTGTGCTTACCAACGATTAGACCGCGGCTGGGCTAAGCACAAGGTTGCATGCAAAAAGAGGAAACAAATTGGAGACGATGCCTTTTAATTAAATGCGCTTTTTCTATTCCTGAGTATAGTGGGTACACATTTTGCACTTGTCTGTAAACAGTTGGATTTCATTTTCTAATGAGAATCGGATGCCAATTTAGTTACTCACATTCAAGGGTTTTTGTAACGTCTGAGTTCATGTGTTTTATTAGTTTCTAAAAAGGACGATTGCATGTCGGCAATATGGTGCAATTTTTTATAAACCAGTGGTTTGTTTTATATTTCTGTTTTTATACCCTAAAATCAAATAAGAGTATAAACAAATGATGACGACGAACTGAGTGCCAGGAAAAATTGGTTGTAGAATCAGGAGGCCGGACTGTTTGCTGTTGATTTCCTATAGTTATGCCTCAATGAGCATATGGTGAATGGTCAGGGCGCAGAAGGTGTCGGTACATTATGTAAATGCATACATGCCGTGAACAAAAACCAAGATGTTAAACCAAGTAGTTTTCTTACTTTTCTTGTGAGTTTAATGTACCAAATTATCATGAACCTTGTAATGAACCTGAAGCTGACTGATACTACAAGTAACTCGGAGAGTCGCTAACGAACAAAGTTGTTTAACATTACAAAGTGATCAGGGAAATGAGCCATTGTATGCAAACAAGGAAAAGATTTCGCTGGATCATGCTCCATCAAATTGATGGCAGGTTCCTAATTTAGAAATATACAGGGATCATGCCTCTATACAATGTGAAGCTTATTGGGCAACTAATAGTCAAATTGTATCACATTGACCCCTAATTACAGGATTTACAATGAAAATAGAAGCGACATTTTCAGATTTCCTACCATGATAAATAAACATTATAATGGACTTAAAACATTGTAAACTGTACACAGGGAAATTTCGTGATGTGATCCAACATTGATACTGACTCAGAAATCTCAAAAGTCTCAAGAGTACAGGTCTATAACATGTACCTACATAAGCTACTTTACGTGGGAGCGCATTAATCCGTACTCCGTAGTATGGTACAAGCAACGAGAGGAAAATTACATGGGTAAAAGATTTTTTCTGCATCTGTATTCTCATTTCATACAAAGTTTGGATTGCCTAGATGGAAGGTTTGAAGAAAAGCTGGGGATGAAGATCTGATTGCTCAAACATTTACACTACGTGCCTGGTTTGATTTGCATAGTTTTAGCTTTGGCCGTGTTATATAGATAGTCCAACAAATAGCGTTGGACAGCCAACAACTTGTGACAGTCAAACTGGTTTGCTAGTTACGGGAAATTTCATTGATGAGGAGGAACAATTCTGATAAGAAAGTCTGGAAAATTCTATGATGGGATGACTGATTTACTCTTTCTGAGATATACGATGAATGAGGATGCATTCTCTATCATATCTTCCTTGTTCCTTGGGATGAACTTGCATTTATTTGACTCTTCACGTGCATCCTTCCTCATCCGTTGAAGTCAATACCTGATTTGTAATTTCAGAGTTCAATTTTTTCTTGCTCTTGTCCAGTCATATTGAACGGCTTGAGTCAGCTTAGAGTTTCAATTTGTTGTTGTGTACGGCGCTCTGAAATGAATATTTTCAAAGCCGACTACGTTTAGTTTTTTCTACTATACTGTAGCTGTTTGTTTTTTCATTTAATTTTATAATGGAAAATTTTCGTGTTCCTTATAAAATAAGAATTCGTTGAAAAAATTAATCCTCCCGGGTATGTTTTGGTAATGTAGACTAATGTTTTAAATAGCATGTGTACATTTTGGCACAAAAACAAGTCACATAGTACAAAAAATTGTTCTTATAGAGGAAGTATCTTTTGGTTCGCTCGAATCTCCTCTTTCGCTGGGAAGTCTGCATAATTGTACATTCAGGCATAAAAAATGAGATCAAGAATATCCAAAAAAACGGATCAGCTGTGCCGATTCTTGTTACAAAGATTTGTATTGAAAATGAAACTAGTCGATTGCATCACCACACTGGTAAATTCATATAGGATGAAAGGCATGTAACGCAAAGGTTAGAATAACAACATAAAGTAAAGAAAAATAAGTGTAGAAATCGATATAAAACGTGTATGTTCGTATGTTGCTCCCAATGATTTTTCTTTTTGGAATCGCTGAGTTATATGTAGTGAAAACACCCAGTATTAAACGACTGTTAAAACAATTTTGTAATCTATGAATCTTGCAGCTTTGTTGACATAAAATTGAAGCGGTGGAAAGAGCGAATATACATGGATTAAGTATGAAGACCTAATACATTGTGAAGATCTAACCTTGTTGAAGTAGCATGCTCATCCACAATCACTGCTTTTGAAAGTGAGAGTTCATTGTAGTACAAGCCAAAAATATATATACGTGCATTTTAAAATCGTTGAAGTTTAATAGAAGATGGCAATTTTTTGCAACTTCTTCCTTTTGGTAAACTTCCATTGAACCCTATCCAGACGAGAATAGTGCACATGTTATATACGCTTTCATTGCTTCTGGTATCTTTTGCGTTACCAAGTGCAAGACCTTTTCTAACACACGCAATTGTATGTAGCTTCTTGCTTCCAACGAGACAGAAGGATCTTTATAATTCTCCTGTAAAAGTTTTTATGAACTTCTATCGGCATGCTTTATTTTTCCCGCATGTACATCTTTCGGCGTGCTTTAAGTGATTATAATAAGAAATTATTATTGAAAACGTGAGGGTGATCCAAGCGTGAGTGTCTGTATATATATACTTTCTGTGGTAAGAATCAACAGATACATAACTTGATCCATTCTGTATATTTGACAGAATTCACTTTTGCTATATATGCGTTTTTTGCTTCTGCATACATTGTTGGTTCTAATTTCATAATAAACTTACCGCTGTGTATTATTTCCAACGTCTTTATTTTAAAAAAATTTGGCTTCCAATCACTTTAGGAGTTCATATGACAAAAGTGTGAGGACATGGAATGAAGCATTCCTTTTCTTGTAGAGAATGAGGTTCTTAATAAATTTCACAATGCTGCTGGATAAGGTTTCATGTTTACCTTTTTGATTGTACTATAATCAAGTCCAACTACCACAACGGTGACAGATTTGTACGGCATTGAAGTGTGCGCATTTTAATTCGTTACATACCCGTGTCGTTTCGTTGTTAAATCATTACACCAATTCTCTCATCCACAAGTCGGATACGTTTCATGGACTGTAAATATGAATTGAGGCCATTTGTAAACTTTATTTGATCCTGGTGTTATGTAATTTTATTTATAAATTTGTACGAGTGAATTGGCTGCAGCTACTAGGACGCTTCATTTACCAAAAGATTCGAGAGAGCTTTGCTTGGATAAGGATAAACTTCAAGATATGTAAAAAAAATTACAAACGACTGGGTAGCATCAGAGGTTACAGTAGTAATCTTGTTGTTGTTGCAGTAGAAGTTTAAAATGATTCTGCTATTTTATAGGATTGTAAAATTTCATTGTACTATTGGGTGATCGTTTCCTGGGATGAAGTTTATAGTAGAATGTTGGCATTCTAGGTATACGAGATACTGAAATAATACCAAGAAATTTGCATGAAAAGCTGCGTGGCTTAAATATTAATCAATGGAAACCCAAGTGTAGCCAAGAGACATTGGAAAGGAATATAAAAATCATGGATTTCAATTTTGGTTGATGAAGCTCCTTGGAGAGATGACTTTCGTAGGATCTTTTTCTCACTTTGATATCAATATGTGACCGGTTTGGTTGTTGGCGAAAGTCAAGGATGAATGATTTATCCTTACACGCTGTTGTGATATCATTTGATGCGGGCGATTTTCATGCAGAGCTTCTCGTGTGCGAGGATCTGGTAAACTCTGTAGCTTCATCTGTTATCCTATAGCTATAGCATTGGTCTATTGACTGTTTATAGGACAGCAGAAGAGTGTAAATTGCAAGGGCACTTGCGTAAGCTGAGCCGAAATACATATATTGACATTGACTACGGTTTTCAAGTATCTTTAATTTTCACGTTACCTCATCTGTTCTTTCTCTTGTACTCCTTTGTGTTGGGTTGCCTTTTTAGTATTTACCGATGAAGTGTTAATATTATGCATGGGAATAAAAATATTAGAGTGATTTGTGTGCAGGCCTCACCTTGATCATTGTCTTGCTTTAATTTTTGCTACCTGACTTGACGCACCGGTTTTCTCTGTTTATGAGTATGAATGTGAATAATACATGAAATTATATGCAAGCGACTCTTAAGTGAGTGTTCTCCCACCATTTCTTGAGACACGTTGTATTGTGATGCTAAATGGCGTTGATGATCCATGTTGTGATGCTTACTGTAATTTGTTGCATATATTGAATGTGTTTCCGAACGCTCATCTTCGTTGGAACCACGGAGGATTTTGGTCTATGGTCAAATTGCCAGATGTTGTGGGATGCCGTAAATCATGACCCAACGATTATTAACACTCAGGAACCAACTCCGCTTCACTCGTACCTATCATGACCATCATTCAGAGATTTCAATGAGAATCTAATGTACTCTTTCCGCTACTTTACTAGCCTTGTTAATATTCATACACAAGCGGCACGTTTACAACTCAAATACATCATCAAATGCATCAACATGTAAGATCCAATAGTTCGTTCAATGCACATAATTGTACTACTAGCTATACACTTGAAACATTTTATAATTTAATGATACCCTAATTCTGTGCACAACCATGCGAACGATCTTTAATGAAATTTGTATTTACAATGAAATTCATATTTGCGATTAAATTATTCATATTTTTAATGAAATTCATAAGCACCTTCGCTTTTATCGTTATTTTTACATGTAGCACACTGACTTCGACAGTTAGTTGCAGTTTAGAGTTTTAATGGTATCAGTGTTGTTGTCGTTCCTGTTGTCGCCTGCCAATTTTTTGAACTTGAAAGCTTTCGTAGAAAAGCATATAAGTCAGACAAAATATAAGTCAGACCAAGAAACCACTACTGTTGACAAGTAAAGTTTCTGTATATATGGTAACTTTTGTTGGAGAGGTCTGGTGCATACCGCCGTGGTAAACTGTAGTTATCTTGTGACATGATCAGTTGTGTTCCACTTACATTGTATTTACTATGTAACATAGCACATGAAATAAGTGCTTATTGGTGAAGACATTTAGACACAATCGGGCTGTCGTCAGTGTCAGAAGTTGATCAGGAATTATTTTTTTGCGGGACTTACGGACATCGTATTAATGTTTCAGCTACCAACATACTAAAACTTTAAATATTTGGGCGAAGAATGCAGAAACTTAATAACAACAAAGACGGCAACCGTTGGCTCTTAAACTTGCGCATTTTGATGCATAAAGGGCTTTACCAATCAAGTGTGTACTCTATGCCCCGGGATATTTTTTGTACAAAAGTTGAACATGTTAAGGAATAAAGAATTCTAAGGCGAGACAAGTGTAAAAAATTGAGCTGATTGTCCACGGTTTCACTGGAGTGCTCTTTCTTTTCAGAGGTGACAAAAAACGTTCAGTGTGATCGTGTTCTCTTGTCTTCTGCACTTTGTAGTAAACTCGGAAAGAGTGCAATAAAAGCTTGCGTTTTGAGGAAATATCCTTCATATGTATGTAATATCAAGGTGTACGTAGTTTACGTCCAAACAGCACGACAGTAAATAACAGATCTTCTTTAACTTCAGTGATAAACTACAGAGTTCAACTCAGGACTATAAATCGTAACAGTATTTGGAACGACTGCACGAACTTGGACGTGCGTATAGTGTATACTGTAATATGTGCCGTATAAAGAAGTGAAGGCACTTTAAAATTAGATGTACCGATGCTCCTCATCTTCTCATATATGTGTTGGTGACAGCTTAGTGTATAGTTACTTCAATTTCATGGTGGTTGCTAGCCCTTAATTCGACAATTTAGCTTCGGATCATATTCTTTTGACCGTCCCGAGTTTCCAACATTGAGGATGGACTACTCTATTCATGAACCACCTGTCATTAAAAAATTCTTGGTTTCTTCAGATCTCTTGTGATTCTCTCCGGAGCAATAAGTTTCAACGGGCGAATCCAACTAATATAAATTTCTGGTTGGAATAAAGATGTGTGATATGATATAATACACTGTACACTTGAAGGATATAAAAACCAGTAAATCTGAATTGCATCGGCCTATATTAGCTTCAAGAAAATCTAAACTGTATAGCGGTCGTTCCTTTATGACGGGATACGGTTACTACTCCTGTGTACCAAGCATATAATAATGACAAAAAAGTGGGATAGGCCAAACACTTCATCGGAGTTGTATTAAGCCATTTCCAAAATATAAAAATAACCAAATTCTTCAGTATAAACTGACTGTGATATGATGTGATCAACTGTTAATCCTGTGTTATGTACTTATCCAGTACTCACTATAATATACGAAATAGTGAAATACCTATTTTTTTTACCATAACAGATACTACATCAACAGTTGGTCATTTTCTCATTCTCTCGTCGGCTGTCCGACGAGCAACATAACAAAAAATCGCTCCGATTCTGCATCAGTTTTCGGAGAGAAAAATCTTATTGCATCATCCCAAAGTACTGTAAATAGGGTAAATAAAGTGTGGTGATTCCAAAAATCAAGTC
>JAQGAK010000244.1:0-108852 GCA_034696945.1 Lipothrix lubbocki
TTTAATTAGGTATAGCTAACAATATTCAAGAATATGGAAAGTAGCTTGGGGGAGTATAGTAGGGGGTGGGGGGGGGGTGGGGGGACCCGGGGTCGCCGACGAGTAGATCGAAAGCGCGCGAAGCGCGCTGAGATCTACTCGTATATACTATCTTTAATGTTGTCAGATTTCAACAGTTTTTCTCGTTACTCAGTGGCTAGAATGATCGTGTGTAGCACGAACGAAAAACTTTACAGTTACATTATGGGATTAATCATAAAAATATAACTTAAACTTAACTGACGAGATGAAGTTCTAACTGTATTTCTTGTTGTCCACAATTTTATAAAAACAAATTGTAAGGCATTTGTTAACTAAATGAACTGAATTTATATATAAATAAACATTATATTGTTCATAGCAAAAAAATAATCCGTGAATTGCATAATAGAAATGACCATACTACATAGGTAAATAAGTCTAGTTAAGCTACGTTTAATAATGTCAATAATATACATGATGTCGGTCTTAATACTTACTAGTATGTATATAGAATGACGTCTAACGTTATTACTGGCGTTAACATTTATCACAATTGTTATGTCTGGCCCTGCTCTTTCGCTGGTTAAAGCAAATTATTGCTACATTTTGCAAAGCTGCAGGTCGTCTTAGGTTTATAGTGTGAGGTGCATTCAGTAATGATAGTGTGTTGTTATTCTTGTGCTTGAAATAGCTCATCGCAGGTTGCAAAGTCAATAAAGTTTAGGCAATGTTTGGGGGAGAATATGGTACAAAAACTTTGGCACTATCACAACAATGTGGAAAACCTAACCTAATGTAACCTACATTTTCAAGGCGAATTCCCATAATTACGGAAAGTGTAATCGAGCCAAGCATTACGTAGTTTATGCCCAATTTTATGCCTATAAAATTATAGGCAAGTCAAATTAAACTATTTTACAAAAATGCAATTTTTACTGACATCCCAATAGCCAGTATTGTGAATTTCAATATAGATCTTTCGGATGATGTTCTTTACGAATTCCCTTGATCAATCTTTAAAAATTCGATCATCCCTCCTTTTTATGTTTTAGGTCCATGCTTACTCAACTTTCGCCTATATGCAGTTGGTTTATGCCAAATGCCATTAGGTAACTCTATATACCTTCTAAATATTGTGTACCCAGGTCATGTTTATTACCATATACATGTGTTCAGAATGAAGTTTTGCAAACATTTGTATGTAAGAATGGGTGTAAGTATTAGTCTTGTAAAGGAAACTCAGTCATAGCTGGAATTTTTTCATGTATTGGAAGTTATCCAACTGTGATGAAATTCTATTCTCCTGTATAACCAAATTTCCTCTTGTTGGATCCCGTCATCATCTTATATACTTCAACAAAGGGGTGTTCTAGAGGAAAAGTATTTAAGCCAGAAAGTTTTAAACTGTTTCTTCCTAGCTCCCCATACAAAATCTCTACCTAAGCTAGCTTGCATGTAACTTCAAGGCATCCAGATGGATATACATACATACATGTTTATAATGCATGGTTGTTGATAACTTTGGTATAAAGAATACATTGTTTCATTTTCACAAAAGCTTGCAAAAGAGAAAGCTGGGTTTCGTAAATAATGGCAAACAAAATGACACCAGAAATTATCATACCCGCAAACAAGTCTCGTGCAATGTTCCATTAACCATATACCGTGAGGGGAAATCTACATAGATAGATTGTCTTCTAGATAGAGCTTTATCTATGTAAGTTTTCTTACTGAATACATACAAGAACTATGCAAAAATAGCTCATAACCTGCCTAGGTGAGTTATTTAAAAATTTTAGACGTTGTGGTATTAAATTTGAGGCGAAGTAAAGCACGATGAATGTTCTTTGTTGTTTGAGATAAATTCTTACGCCAAGGTATTTCCTTTCACATATAACTAATTCAGCAGAAAACACGTTAAAACACGGAGATGCATTTGAATCTAAAAAATATCACGCGAATACATTTTTATAAGCCTAGAAACGGAGAGGAATATTAACAAGCAACATTAACTAGAAATACCAACTATTGCACACAAGTTTCTCCCCGCCCGTCGTCATTTATTTTAGAGCTGGAAGCACTTTTCTTGGAAAAGTAAAAAATAATAGCTTTCAAAAGGAACATATACCCCATTATTACTCCACTCCACAGGTATTTCTTACTCCCTACCTTAAGTTGGTTCAGGTCAATGTATTTGTTAACAAGAACGAACCTTGATATTGAAAGGCATAAATCTATCCAGTCTACTGGAAAAGAGAAGCATTCAAAAGAAGTATTCAAAAGAAGCTTGCTCCCTACTACTGTATATGAGGCAACCATTGGATTGGTAACCATGGTAAAAGTGAGAACATCGATCCTGGAAACTTTTCTTTAGCTCTTTTTTGGATCACCGCATGCATCCCATCTGTATCTCTCCAAGGTGCTTATTTAAATATTTTTACACTTCTATAAACATGAATACTCCCAGTTGTATAAGCATTAACACTTGGACTTCCATGAGCACATACACTTGTATGCACACGTTTGTGTAAGTAAACTTGCAATACCCATGCATTTTTAAACATACTTATACATACTTTAGGTGAATACATTTACAAATGCATATCTGAGCGCATCTGAACATATTCTAAGTGCTTGCCTTTAAGGGCTGTAAGTGCATATCTGAACACATTTTTATGTGCATGTGTAAGCACACTTGTATACGAAAAGCAAACTCCAATTCATTTTGTATATGCATAATAGTTTAATAAATAATACGCATGCACACTTGATGCACATACGTAAATGGAATATGCAAGAAATGTCGAGATCAGTAAGCTTAAAATGTCTAAATCTTTGAGCATGAAATGTCTAGTATTCTAGATACTAAGCATGAAACTTGTATGTGAATACCATAAATAGAACTAGAAAAAGCAACTTCAATTGATGGAGAAAAGCAACGTAATAGGTGTTTTTAGCGTTGAATTTATAATACTCGCGTACAGGTTACGAAGTACTGCGTCTATGGTGTCAATTTACATTCCATTTTGCTCTTCCTAAAGATTACAGAAAAGCACCATAAAAGTAAAGGAAATATTTTAGCCTTCCCATGTGTACCAGTGCTTATATTGTCTCATTTGAAAGACTAATACTAGTAGCTTTATGTATCGTTCTGATTCTGAAATGAGGATCAACCGCATAGGTATATTCCTAGAAAACTCGTCACAATTTCGCTCCTCGTCTGGAGTACCTTGTTCTTTGTACTCCATTTTCATTAGCATTAGAGGAAGTGAAGGTCTTAGCCCTAATTTTGAGCTTCTCTTATCTCCCACCTTGCTATATATTTACTATCTACGACTACATATGTCAGATACTCTTTGTGAGCAACGCAGAACTGCACCTGCAAGTTACTATTATAGTAACAACAACTTTATTTATAACCCTTACATCTTTTCTAATCTTAAATCATATGCGAAAGTTCCCACATGATCCCTTTGTTGCTCCCTGTCATGGGAGATGACGTAACAAAAAATTATCATTAGAAAAAGCCTTGGCAAATCAATAAAGAAAAATATGCAAGGGCGATTAGCAGGATTCGTTTCCTTTTCCAACTTCAATTCCGGAAAACAAGTTGAACCTACCAACTTTCGTATCTCCTTTAACTACTTCGTGTTCCTGTAAATTTGTAGTTTGTATAGGCATATCAACCATTTCTCAGACGTCAGCTTAAAATTTCTATAGTCACATATTCCCAGCAAACCTTTTCCCGAAACAAGAAACCTGTATGTGGCTTTACTATCCATAAATTTTTACTAATATCTCTGGTTTGAATCTAAACCAAAGGTCTTATAAACATTCACAAAAGCCAGCCGAACCAACTGACGTACAACTGAAGATGAGATTTGGTAAGAGATGCTGTCATTCAAGACAGTTAATTGATCTTTCAATTGAGCGGATCCTATAACTGGAATTGCATGAGCTGTGGCTGCTTATTTATACGTGCAGCATCCGGGATAAATAGAAAGTCGGTAGTCCTTGGATACTTTTGGAGACTTATGCATTCTCGAGGAGGAGGCAAACGACAAGCTTCTTTTATATTCTATTTGCAGGAATAAGATATATGTGAAGACTGATGAAGAGGAGGGGAATATTGGCATATCGTTCCAGCCAAGTGTAGCCGAGTATGACAATGGTTTTTATGCAATATATTTCTTGTCAAGAACCGAAAATATTGTTACTGCTCTTTACACTGACGACTGACTAGTGGAAGTACCTCTCGTTTTTTACTTCTTTCGCAGTATTCACAAATAGTGGCTGTATATATACAAAATACATAAATATGCATCCATATCTATCGCACTTACACTCTAATACAAATATACGTTGTGATACAAACATATAATACACAGGAATGCATCTGGAATCAAAAAGTAGGAGGGAGTTCCAGGAGGTTACAGAGCTTCTCCCATTTACTCCTTTCGCATTTGAAAGACCTTGAGAGAAGAATATGTGAGGAGATGTTACATATAAGCAGGCATCGTTGTCTGTTTAAACTGACAATACTTTATGGGAAATTTCACTCTTGTGTCCTTACTTGCAGCCACTCAACAACTTGCTCTCTCGCTCCTTTCTCACCCTCCACCTCACATAAAGAAAGAGCGAGCAGTGAAGAAACCGTACAGAAGGAAATTATGGAGACGTGGCCTGCTCTTACAGCAGGAGCATCAAGAAAAAAAATGGAAACAGAGCGAGAAATGGATGAAAACTATTCATCTCTTTTAATAATAAGGCTAAAGTGCATGATTCCCAACGTGAGCGTAAGCTCTACTAGGTTACACGTCATTCACATCTACTTTGTGTTCGGTATATAGGCTACTCCATGTAGTTAAGGTTTAGTAACCTGATACGTAGTCTATAGATAGTCTATAGACACCTCTGTATAATATTGTGTTTCATACATATAGTGTCATCATATGTTTATCGGAATAGCGTCTACGAATTTGCGTGTAATCGTCAAGCTGTTGAAGTCTGAACTTTCATACAAAAACGTATAATTACTATTCTTCCTACTATATTTTTTTCTTATAAAGGTTTGAAATACATGTTTTATAATTTAAGCTACAGTCACAAAAAATCTACACTTTACTATAATTCCATCATACATAGTTTCTAAAGACTAGGAGAAAAAGTTTTGAGTTGAGTTCACTAGAAACGTTTTGTTACACTGGCTGGAGCAAGACAAAAGAAAGTTGCTCTAACATATGCATGAAGTCATTTGAACTCCTTGCAAGTAATTGAAATCCTTGTCAAAAATGTCAATATATTTGAGCAAAAACCCTGTAGAATCGCACATTCACCCGTCTACAGCTCATATATGTATGTATTCACTAGATAGTTGGACTATCAGACGGGGGAATTTGCAATTTAATCCCTTATTCCTACTAACGTTAAAATATGTAGCTGCTCGTGTGCTGGAGTTATAAAGAGAATGTTGAAGTTCTTTGACTGGACTATACGCACATCCATAGTGCAACTATATATTATACACCATTATACATATAGTTAGATATTACACAAAAAGTTCCGTACTGTATAGTAATTTATATACGTTTGTAAAACTTAATTTTCTTGCTAGTAGAAAACTATGGAGAATTGAAGGAACATCCGCATGAAATAAATGAATTTGTGAACGGAAATTCAAAAATTCCATTACGTCGTTTCCTTAACATCGTCCGCCTGATTCTTGTGGTCGCGTAGTATTTTCTTACTCTTCAGCTGCAAAATTATATGAAATACGATTGCGCCACACAAGTACTTTACCACTGTACTTACATACTTGAGAAACTTACAACAAGTGTCTATTACTTAGATTTATTTTATGAAAGCCTCACGCCAAAAACTTTTCTTTTTCTAATGTAGTTCGTACACACTTTGGAAAGGGAAAAGCCTGGAGAAAGTAGAAGTCAAGAAAGGTTTCATGGGGATCCAATTTCATCACAATTTAGGAGTCAAGAGACGCAAGGTTAAAACCATGGGATAAAAGTGAAACTAAGCAAATGGGTCAAGTTTTCAGTAAAAGAATCCCAGATTTTCTCCCATTGTTCCTTCCCAGTAGATCTGTCGTCGCTAACAACGCCGGAGACAAATCTAGGCCAGGAATATGTTCAATCGTGTAATTCTTACAAAGATGCAAACTTTCAACCTGGAACAAGATTAATTGAAGTTACACAGTAACTTGCAATGATGTATAAGCTTGTTTGCAAAAAATATCTCTAACTTTCGAAAGAGTATATAGCCTTCAGGTATTTACTTAAATTTGAGAGATGCATCTGCTTCAAGTTTTCAAATAATCATGTATATGTAAGTTTTAGTGGTTTTGCTGCAAGGGAATATTTATTTGGATGATCAAGTTATAATCTCAGGGTTAGTTTTTAGGGAGATTAAAATACCTTTGATCTGCATCTTCTGTACATGTAATAAGAAAAAATATAGAATCGGCACAAATATAATTACTTTATCAATGTCTTCATCCATCAATAACCTCCCTGACATAGGAAATGCATTGAATACACCAATGTATTTATTAAAATTAAAGAAATACATACTAGAATAAATAAATGGTTGCCAGAATTAAAGAAATAAATGTAGCACACTGCAGCAACAAGACATCAAGATGGAGTAACGTACATAGCAGAAGTTGAAAAAAACACCTTGGTTTTTATCCTCAAGGAAAAATGCCATAGAAGAGTCATGATGCCGATCCTTGAATTGCGCTCAGACAACAGAGATATCAACGTCAAGACCTGCTCCTAACCTGCCTATTTCTCTTTACGGTGCTCAGGAAGTTAAACATTATTCAGACTGTCGGCTGTAAGATTCAATATCACGTAACTGCCAGGATAACTTTCCATCACTTCCTACACAATTTGTATTTGCTCATGTGGTTCCAGATCCCCTTCACAAGCTTTATGCTTCCTTCTAAGTGTGTTATATATAACTTGCCAATACATTCATCCTTGCAAAGGTAATAGAAGCTTCCATAGGTAGTAGCATGTTTGTGTTAGTATATGCATTTATATACTTATAGGTAATATGGTGCTATAGACTTGATTGAAGTGCGAAACATACATGTTGCATGCAGGTGACATGCATACATACTGAAACTTTACCCGCTACTGTCTACCAATGCGAAGTAGTCAAAACGTGCTTTTATCTGCAAAAAATCCAGTCGAATTTTTAATGACATTTGACAGGAAAACAAGTCTCGATTTTGATCTTTCCTATATCATCCATCTCCCAGGAGCTTATCATCTACACCACTTCACTCGATTTTGTCGTCATACAACCTGTCGTGACTGTCTCTTTCATATGATCCGGAGACAACAAGATGGATTCCTTATAGCTGCAAATCACGAAGCCCAAACTGAACAACTCCGAACTAAAAAACCTTAAGCACTACAGGGAAACAATGAGCTAAAAAATAAAACTGTCTCTCGTCGGGTAGCTAAAGATTTCAGGCCTAGCCATGACATTCATCAACTACGAAGTGATTAAACCAGTCAAATCATATATCCACTTCATTTCATATAGGTAAAGTGTACAGTATATATTCAGTATAACATGCGCATCTGCAGAATGGATAAAAATTAGATGATATCAAGTACCAAACTAAGTCATGCAAAACTTGCAAATAAAATATTGTTGTTTACAGTTCCACGTGATCATACGGTTGTAATGAGAACGCAGCCTTAAGTTTATGGCATCAATATTGTAAAGTGTAGTAGTGGATGATTGTGCAGTAAATATAATATGATGCTGAAGTGGTTCCCTACTTTAGGGATATCACATTATCTAGATAACAGGTATGGAGTACGCGTTTCGAATATTCCTCTCAGAGTTAATTGGTATAATTGCTCCGGCCAGTCGAGAAAATAACAAAGGTCTAATGGTAATCGGGAAGGGTATTTATTTAGGCAATTCTAGGTAGAAAAAACTTAGAGAGATAAATTTCAGAGTCATGGTTGGAATGCAAGAAGAGAATGGGATATGAGATGGGATTCGAAGATTTAATGATTCGTCCTAAATGAATCCTTCTATTCTCTAAGCTAGTCTCTGTACCATGAAGTTCCTCCTGATCTATCCAAGTATAAACTTGTGGATATGTATAAACCATGTGTATGTATTGCGATTGTAGCTCAAATTCGCTTTTACTTCGAATTGCCCAAATGTAAGTATCCGCGCTAATCTATGTGTATAAGTATATGTAGCTCAAATTTGCATTTACTTTGAATTTCTGCTCGCAAACCATGGTGAAAACAATTCGTATCGAGACATGAGTAATTGGGTTCCTCGCAGTCGTAGTAACTTAGTCTCCACACTTCATTATGTTTATCTATCCTTTCATGTTTGTGTAATAAGAAGGATATATTAATACATTTAGTATATAATTAAATAGAATGCTGAATAAATAGCAAAATGTAGAAATTACATAGTAGTATAATAAGCAATGTAGGGAGATCTGAGCGAAATAGGAAACCACTAAAAGAGCATCCCTGTACTCATGTCGAACAAGAGATGAGAGAATGGTTGACAAGGGAAAGCATGTTTTACATGGCTTACAGACTGATTAGAGTCTATGCGAGCATGTCGACAAGACTGGCATGTCCAGCCTACACTCGGTATAATGCATTTACATAAATATGGTGCAAATAAGTGCATACCTTTGAAATCCACATCGCGTTGGGTTACAGGAACCGCTACTATAGTTAGCTATGTACTACTTTGATGGCTCTCTATCTGCTTCAGACCTTCATATCTATATAACAGATTTAATTGCAATTTGAGGTGATTACTCCTGAGTGTTTGCAACAACAACTTCGTAAGTGGAGTTGAACTCATTTTCCTTCCCGAGAAGCGATGATGAAATGTTTTCCTATTTCATGATGAGCTATTCTCACCGTTCTCTTCACTTTATGTAGTCACTACCAGTCCCTTGTCGGCAAGAGCATCAAAGTTTCACCAGCACTTTAGGAGTTCCGGGATATGCTTTGTAGTTACCGATTTACATGGAAAGCTGTAGTCAATGTGGCAAATTGCGGCACAGGGACTGCATATGTATGAAATTGTAGCCAGGAAAAGTACTTTGGCCACTAATCGTTTACCGTGGGTTAGGCTGAATAAATTACAAAGCTACAGGTAGGTAAATGAAGTTACAGTGCCTCATCCCACAAACTTGTTTTCTTATTTAGACGCACCTTCATTCCTACCTTCATTTGTTGGAAATAAAATTACATTAAATATATTTGCAGTACTGGCTGCCGCCATTATGGATTAAAACCATTACAGAGATTTATTATTCCATCCCAGTTGCCAATTAGTCCATCTCGCTAAACACATGTGCCCAGAAACGCTTGCAGAGACAAGAGATCAGAGTCACCCCGACCTATTCTCCTGGAAATTACACTCCCTAATGGTCTACAGTGTTTATTCCTTGCCATAATCGCTATATATCTATTTGTTCCTCTAAGTAATAATAATTATGACTGCATGCATGTTGTAATGCTGATATGACGTAAAGCTTATACGTTATGACCGGATTACACGAAGAAGTGTCCTACTAACTGAAGTTACAACACTATACGGACCTATATGGACTTACACAAGCACTTCTGGGGTTTAAAATACGCCCGACATTTTTTCAGTCGCCGTCTTCTCCGCCGTAATGCTCTACAGTCAATTAAGAACATTAATTAAATATAGGCACTTTATATCATTTAGTTCCGTATGCTCAGGCAAAACATATAGATCCGAGTTTCTTTTAAAACTATAATGCATGTATAAGATTCGAGTGTCTTATAGAACGAGCCTCGACATCTTCGTTAAGAGAAGACACATATGTATATACCAGAATCGTGGTTCAATATACATAGGAGGGCACAGACGAATAAGATGTGAGTTGAACAACCCAGAGACTCATATGGATTCACGCCGTTATGAAATAAAGGATCTCCGCTCTTGTTGCGAATTTCACATTAGGGACACCTTGTGCGAGTCGTTTGGTGCCATAACTCAGACAAGCGTCCAAAAAATTAGCCGCATGCCTTAATTAGGTTTCCGGTTTCGTCCCATCTTTTAATTATTATTTTGTCATTCTCCATTACCCCGAATTTTAACATCATTGCGATGTCGGTGAGCGCAACCACACCATATATCCCCTTTCACACTATGTCTGTACTCGTGTAATATACAAAGACTTTAAGACGCTGGCATATCCACCGACATATATTTTCACTAACTCTTGGATGATTTCTCCAGGGCGGAGTGGTTTTCATGGTGTCGACAACTACTTACTTATCAGAGGAGCACACAACTAGTATTTCAGATACAACAAGCGTCAACTTTGAGCCGAGGCAGAAAAATCGTTTACTTTGTAAGAATCTAACGTTGATATAATATACTCATTTCAAAGTATGTTTTATGCTTTCAAGTATCTACATATATGTAAGTGTACATTTTGGCACTTTAAGATCCGTTGCAGTACGCTTATTATGTAGGTAGGCATCTATACTAAAGTCCGATCCTTCCCAACAGACGCGTACAAAATTGGTAGGTAGGTACATACATATAAGCTCTATACGCATTGAATGAGAGAGCGCGTGCAAGTCTTCGTTTCCCCCAGTTGACTGTCAGCAGTTTCTTTATGTGAATCTGACTTGGTAGGCTGGAAGAAACTACTTTACGATTAGATACTCCCGTTACACATTTTCAGTTTCCTCCCTCTCAGTCAGCTGAACGATGAGGTCCTTTCCTATGTGCTTGGACTTTGTTTCCTCTAATCTTATGTTCTATATTCTACGCTATGTACGGTTGATTAGCATGTGCAATAAATGTGCAAGGGTAGCAGTTTTGCCAAAGACTTTAACAGGAAGAAACGTGTCTATAGTGGATAATGTTTATGCCAAACCGCATGCCAATTTAAGCTTTTGACTCTGGAATGAAGAGCTCTATGGCGATTTAACACTCGAAAAACAATCCGGGTTTTTAATTTACCTAAGCCAAAAGTGCCAATTTTGGGAAAGGAGAAATATATCGGCTGGGGAGGGAAAATTCTCCAGAGTTTTGGGGGCGTGTTCACACTTTATATTTGAAATGATTAACCCTGAACCGTGAGACGGCTTTTGCGTTTCCACCCATCCGTCTGTTTACATTGCCCGAATGAAAATTATTGAAGTTTCAATGGATGACATTTCAGAAGAAAGTGCACGGTAGATGACTTACATAGGCAATAACAGTACTTATACTTTGAGTAAATATAAGGAATAAAACATTTGGTTCTTACGTGTGCCATCGAATCTTGTGGCGATGGTGTCGAGGAAAGTATTTTGTGGAGCAAGAAGTCCTTTACGGTTCGGCATATTGACTCATAAAATGATGTAAGAGTTTTTCTTATAGGTATGTATTATTTATTGTATATCCAGAATCGATGAGAACTTGGAGCATCTATTCCCCTTGCGAAAAAGAGCAAATTGAATTGTAAATACTTCAAATAAAAATCCTCTTGTTTGTTTGTATTCCAATTTTTCTCGGTACACAAAAATTTAGGTATTCAGCCCACAACTTTTCATTTCCTTTTAAACTTTAGTCAGTATGCATGTATAGAAAAACGTATACACTCTTAAATGAAGTTGATTGTTTTTTCCAAGGGTTGTTGCTTGATGTTCACTGTTTTATTTTAAACTCGTCTCAGGATACTCCACAATTTCGTAACGCTTGATTATGTAAATTTGACAAATTTTCCCCCGAGTAATTTGTATTCATACTGAATGAGAGAATTTAATGGCCATAGTTTTTTTTCTTGTTTCTTCCCCTCACGAAAGTCAATTTTATTCTTCTCACTACTGTCAGCAGTTTTACTTTATAGTTATCAAAACTAATAACACCATGCCGTTGACGACCTGTCTATAAACTACACAGCAGTCAGGCTTAAGCAAGGAAATATTGCCTAACAACAGAAATATTGATAGGGTATTTTTAGTGCTGGAAATACTTTACTTAATGGGAATACACGTCATCGACAATGAATCAAACTACGAATAGAACCGTGAATCGTAAACAACAACATCTCTCTTTGATCACCAAACTGTGTAATATGAATATAATTATTCTAAAGCACACTGGCTCATTTATGTACTTCTATATTAGAATCTTAATAAAAATTAATTTTGTTCTATTTGTGTGGGAGTTATGATGTTATTAACTATGTATCGTAATATGTAGATACTAAATGTGTATTAATTTCTCAACATATACTAATTTTTCAATATATATTTTGTTTGTAGCAATTACTTTAAATATCACTACTGCACCTAAATTAGAGCACCTGCAATGACTTTCTTGTACTGAGGTTTAACAACTAAGAATTAGGGCTTTTCTTAGTTCTTGGAAAAATGCTTAAATGCGGCACATAAACTTCACAGTAGAGAAATTTTTGGAAGAATTATTCAGCAAAATAAATGAACCTTCTTAGAAATTGTAATGATTTCATAAATTATATAATAATACATAATATGGGTAAAGTGACAGAGAACAGGAATTGTACAAGAGAATGTGTGGTCGGGTTGAGATGCCGGTTCAAGGAGTCAAACAATCAGAGAATGTGTAGAAAACAAGACGGTCTTTATCAGTTGTTTTTTCGTTGTTATTTTTCTCTCCCGTGTGTTCTGTCTGTATGTACTACCCCTAGCAGTAATTTTACTTCATTCCCACCGAAATAAACTTAAATCAGTTCTCTGTTGTATTGTACGATGAGTGCGATTGAACAGATTTAAAGTGAAGTTGGCCTCTGTTCCTTTCCACATGGAGTGTGAATGGGCTAGATATGTGTTGAATGTTGAATGGAATGAACAAACTGTTGCTACTTGACTGACTGAGTGCAGTGTATGTGCTTGTACTGTGGTGTGTTTGATCTCAGTGAGACGAAAGGAAAAAGTGGTATATATGCGATCAAGAGCAGACTTGAGGCAGCAGGTCTTTTCTCTTTTTATGCGGAAGTCGGCAGGCACGACAGCATGCGTGGAATCCCAATCTGACGACGACAACTACTGAGGGATCTTAGGGTCTGCTCGCTGTAAAACACAGAACCCGGGTGATGGACGAGCCTGACGTGCGCACCGACCACCATACCGGATCAATCTCTACAACAGCTCGTCTGTTTCCATAAGACTTTCAAAAGCTCATCTTGCAAAAGCTAAACTTGCACACACATTTGAAGTAAAAGATAGAACCCCTTCGCGTTCTGTACATGTGTTACATATGATATGCCTTAGCTGCTCGGCCAAGAAAATGCTGATCGTGTCCCTTAGCTGGTGGTGGCTTTTCTCGGAGTGATTCAAGTGCATTTAACCCCTCTCTAATAAGTTTTCACTATATTTGGTGGGATGAGTGTCGATATGTGGAAGTTCCTGGAATGGATCCTCATGAATACATGACACAATTTTACAAACCACTACAACTGTTATGCATTACATTAGCCGTTCAACGAACGTGGTCACTTTCCCTTACATTTCCGATCCGGGTCATAATACACACTAGCTCAAGAATTTAAGTGTCCTTGGCTCACGCTCCACTCACTCATATCACTCTTCTATCAAGAGAAGTAGGTAAAGAGAGAGAAAGAGAGAGAGCTTCGTTTACAAATATTGGCAAGTTTCAATTTACGCTGTGTATAGACTTCCACAGAGGTAAGAACTGGACTAGTAGCTAATATATTCTAAACTTTTACCCTTAGCCGCAACCAAACCTTGAAATTCTGTATAACTGAACTGCTAAAAAGTTGCTGGTAACACCGGGTGAAGACAGTTGTAACATGTGGTTTCGTTTAAAGTATGTCCTCTCGACTGGTAAATCAATCCATTAATGTGTGTCTACTTTCGGTATCATTCAGACTCCAAGTGGTGGTCTTTTAACATGTGCAATACTTGAATTCAAAGTGAAATTTACACAAAACTGGAAATGAAACTACAACCTCAAGAGCCAGTTCTGAATATGTACATAATCGCCAAAGGCCTGTTGTTCATGTCCGCTGTATTCATAGACCCTTGCGTTTTCCCTACTTAGTCTCAGCTCTTTCCCCCATTTTTCTCTGATTTCAACTGCATTGTAAATTTTGTAAACCTTCTTTGCGTCCATTGCTTTCCCTACAAAGCGGAGAAGACAACATGCATACAAACTGTTAGAAATGCACATACATGGAAAATAGCAAAAACTTGGATACAAAAAGAAAATGTAGAGTTTACTGTGCAAAGACAGATTTTGCCAAGTTTCGGATCAATGAAAACTAGCATTTTTGTCCTCCTTCGCAATCAGATTGTCCACATTCTCTTGGTACAATAACATCACGTCCTCGATTCCAACTCCAGCCTGTATACTTGTTGCAAAGGGAAATCAACTGAATGAAGGATTCTCTAACTCGCAGATTACTCATTTCATTCTTCGCAACTTTCCAGAAAGACAGAAACAGCACGTGAGTTAAGAGTGTTTATTGTCTGGGACGTAGGTGAATACAACAAATTCTCTGATAAGAGGGTCCAGCATTCATCATTAATACATACAACTGTAGGCGAATGTAATAACTACAAAGGTACTTGTGTGTAAAAGCTAGGGCTCAAACAGATACCGTCGATGGAGGCGCCAAACTAAGTAACATTGTAAGTTGTGACATTCCGCTACTCCACGCCAAGCAATAGAAATGTCTTGGGTCGGAAGCATATATAACATGACGTTGTTAAGTTAATATCCCGGCTCTTTTAGGCGGGCACTTAATGTTTGCAGAATAGAGAAATGTGCAGTGGGTATGTACGGGCGAAAGGGAAAGAGGAAGAGATATGAGATGAAAGGGGTTATTTATTATTTCACCCTATAATTGTATCCACTTCGCTCGGAACAAGAGCTGAAACGCCTGAGTGGGTCACCCCATTGTCACACATTACCTCGTGTGCTGTGAAGAATAGAGCACAGAAGTAAGAATAAAGTAAAACTTGAAATAGAATTGCAGAACACAATTGGTTTGCTGATCCAAAGGTACGTTATAAAGTATTTTCCAATTTTCGGGAATGACTAGAATCCAGACAGCAAAAGGGATTCCGATTTGCCGCTTTTTTATGCCACAATATGAAACTTGCTGCGGCAACGATAGAAATAAATTATTTGTCAGGATTTCCTCTTTTCGATCCCATCCTTTTACTATAGATGAGGCTCGAGGAGGAAGTCGTCCGGATTTGCTAAAGGTTTACACAACATCTGGAGGGAAGACAGAAGGGAGAATGATGACCAGATTACGGAAGACCGTTTGGGGTAATATCAGCACTTACAAATTTGTTGCTTTCAGAGCGTTCAAGGAAAGTGCGGACTTGTGTACTGCATCATGAATGAATCTGATTCCTTGTTATTAGGATACTTTGATACTTGGATGTCGTCAAGTGTAAACGATTTGAAAAATAATTGCCTTCCGCCAAAAACAGAACCAATTAAAATCTGGTCGTGTGGAACCTTTTTTCTTCTCCATTTTCTCGTTGAACTCTATAGCCCTTTATATTTGTCTTTCCCTTCAATAATTATGTTATTGGAGATTTTAGCCTCTGACTTTAAATATATTGTACTACCTCTCAACTTTGGTACATCATTTGATTATAATTACACTCTCCTCTCCTATCTCCAAGGGTTTATTTGATTTCAGGTTCCAATTGAATTTAATGAGCTAAAAATACTTGTGTAGAAAATTTAATATGCATACCTTAACGTTTTTTTATCAAATTGGATAATTATATTTTTTCGTTACTTTTGAAGCTTGTTTGATTCGTAGAATTCTGCCTGTTCGTAATTCTATGCGTAAAATAGGTGCTTATTATAAGTGAGCAGCATACTCAATCTTGATAAATGTCGAAGCAGGAAAGAGTTTACTGATGGCTATTGCTTCCATAAGTGAATATATTAGCGCAACCAAGTTGACTTTCAATTTAATTCCACAAACTATCTGTACAACAATTTTCAGCTTTCACACACAAGCTTGTATGTAGGACCAGATTACACATAGAGATCTACTAAATACTTGGTAACTTTAAGCCCGGTTCACAGCTATGTACCCGATAGTGTAATACTGCATCATGTTTAGATAATAAATGTCAAAAGAGCACGTTTCCCCTCCGATGACTTTCTTTCTTTTTTCCCATTAGCTTTCAGCACATTATGGTGCCTGATATCAGTGCGTTTTTTCATCATTAGGAACTTGGGCTGCACACTAGAAACAAACTTGCGTTGAACCTCTGCTCCGAAGACCCGCTTCTTCATAAGTTGTTTAACAATTCATCGTGTATCTCATTTCACCTGTTGATATCCACCTTGCCATTTAAAACCCACAATTTCCAACGTTTACTTATAGACAGCATTACTTTCGACCCGAAACGCGATACATATATAGCTTGTGCTATGCAAAATTTGACCGCAAAGTTTTCGGAGGAATGACCGCTGTCAAAATGCTGGTCGTGCACTTCTTTTACTAAGAGATTCCTGCAAGGTTTATGACAAACTCCGCTTTCATGAACTGAATGAATGTGTATCTTTTATTACACCGTTTATGGTCTGCATGAAAAAGTTTACCAGAACGTGTAAACAAGTTTTCGTTTGTTTTTACCACTTTTTAATGTGTATTTCCATTCATGTGTAACTTAATTTCTGTTTGAACTTGTGAGTTGCATGATACAAACATGAACAAGTGTGGCATTATATATAGATACAGATACTAAACGTATATGTATATACACACTATGGTACTAGCTACGACTATTTGCAGAAAGTCATCCTTTGTTAATTATTTGCTGATTCGTGGCCTTTGATTGATGTAGGTCAATGTTTTTAGGGTGAAAATATATGCATTTTTGTATGTTTCTTTCAGTTATAAGAACAAGCGTTTTCCCTTTCATTATTACAACTCTGATTATTCGAAGAAATTTTGACGGCATTTCCCGGGGTGGTGTAGCGACTGTACGATATTGCACTGAACTGTAAAACCGGATGGTCTCGGCATGTAACACAATATTTGTTTTTATAGATTACGAAAAAGATTGGCAAGATTCCCACGCACACAGGCTGTTTAGCTGTGGTATGCTGGGAGTCGCTCCCAACCTATCAATACTCATTGATATCTGTGGGAGAACTCACGTTTTAATAAATCTTTTCAGGGAAAGATATTTGACATAGATTGATTACTTTACTGGAACAATGTGTGTGCGGGCGGTGAATAAGTAAGTTTATTCAGGAGGTTCTTCATGATGGTCGTATGTACAATAAATTGAATTTTTGCCCCAAGGCTGAATCGGGTGAGCCACCTTATAATTTCAAAGTTGATTCATTTTAGGAGGAAAAAGTTTTCCGACATTGTAACTAGATTTTTTGTTGATACAAGTCTTGTTTAGTAAGTGGATCCCATCCGCAGGAAAGTGCCTGGGTTAGTATTCCCATATAGCATGCATGTAGAATACTAGGATAATATCATTTTCCTTCCAAGTGATCTTCCCTTGCTCCCGGGCCCTTCACGGGAAGAGATGGGTAAAATTCTTACGGGTACTATATAAAATAGTGTGCAGCAGACCAGCAGTCTAACAACAGAATTGCATTCGGGATATGATACTACGCTATTATACTCTCTGCATGCGATGAAAGGGATTCGCGATCTTTGTTAGAGGCGAGGGAGGCTGGAATCAAGAAGAGCATTTTGGAGTGCGAAGTATATATTTTTATATCCACAGCAGAAATCTAGAATCGTAGAAACATGGAATTATTGCATTTTACATTTTCTTACGCTTTGACTGTATACTTGCTCAGTATGTGTATCTGCGTATTTGTATTGAACAAAATGAAAAGTAACTATGAAGTTATCCAGAAACCTAAGACTCAGACACGTGGATTACCATTTTTGTATACACCATACCGCTTTATACACACGTTCTAGCCGAAAGAAACTGCTCCAGAATAGCAAAGCCGCTCTTTTTGTTTACTTTAAATGTTATCTTGTGAAATTGTTTTGCTATCAACTTCCATGACAGCAGAAGTGTACGAGAGAAAAGGGACTATAAATGGACTCACAGCGTGCAGGCTATAAGGGTTATTCAGTGAAATTGACTTGGAATCCATCGTTCTGCATGGAGAGTTGGGAATGGTTTGCCATTTGCCATTTTATTGAGACGAACGAAAATATTTTGACCTCCTCCCAGTTTCATAGAAAATACTTAGTTGGAACCCTACTCTACACCTCCGTAGCGTCCAGAGGACTTCCTCACCGCCTGTGGAGATCCTGAAATCATAAATTGACAGTATCCAAACTCGGTTCGGATTCGTGAATTCACTTGGACGGTCTAAACTGATTTCGTCAAAGTTGATTACCGTGACACAAGATCGACCTACATAGCCCGGTGCTTATTTTCGCCCACCTTATGTGAATGTATATATACGCCCCTGTGATGTCAAATTAGATTTATTTTCTGATGGTAAATAAGGGTATGTAGACATATCCTTCAATTTAACTGATAGAGTAAAACAACATTCAAATTATTTTAGAAGCGCTGATCCAGCCAGTAGTAATCATCTAATTTAATATAAATCAAATGGATCCCCCGAATTCAACTTGCATTACACGAATTAACTTTCAGTTTCTGGAACATTATTACGTTGGATTTATCGTGGGATGAAATACTGTTGGTAGACATATATGATCGTAAAGATTGACCAACAGCAACGACATCCTATAATTAAGATTTACATATGGGGAAATTACTACCAGATGCAAAATAATCGTTTATCGAACTGGAACTAGAAAGCTGTTTGAGCTTGGTTGTAACTCCTAAAATTGGGCTCTTTCACATATATGTACAACACGAAATTTTTTTTTATTCATTTTGTATTCACTGTCAGTGTTGCAGACTAAAACTCGGTGAAATAAATTTGAGTTTAAGTCCTGAGGATTTATTTTTATTGTAGAAACTGAAACTCCCAAGCGTACCACAGCACAGGTCGACCGTCTAAAGGACTGCACACTGCTTCAGCACTAATCTTCTACATAGAGATTAACTTAAAAATTATGTACCAAGTTGGCCAAATTTGCTTTGAAGTGCTACGACCAATCTGTCATTGTCGTTGAGTCAAGGTGGGTGGCACGGGATTTATGTTTGTGAGATTTGATAGGCTTACACAGAATTTATGTATACATATATGTGGCCCGGTGGAAATTATTCGGTAATAAAATCCTGACATAAAATCACTGGACGGCAGGATACAGATTATTGTCCGACTGAGCACTCGGCTAAAATGAGCCCTTCTGCTATTGATTATTCTATAGAGCTAAAGATTCCGAGGTGTACTTGACACAATCGCATTAAGACGGGTAACATAAGTCCTTTTATGCTCGTATTTAATTAATGAAATGAAGGAGATTGCGGTTTGGTTAATAATGTAATTATTACCTAATACTGTGCGACATTGGTCATATCTAAGAAAATGAGATATGATTCTATAAAAATTTCCTAGGAACGAATCTAATTGCTTATTCGGGTTGGTGAGGGAAGAAAGCAGGAAATTCTGTTGGCTAATAACTGCAAAAGCTAAAGCAAGCGGTCAAATGGTCTTAAGTTTTCTTTACGTTCTCCTAAGTCGTATCTCCTGTCGGATTCAACCCAGAAAAAGAAATTGCTGAAATGAAAAATGTCACATCCATATCCTTACCAATTCTGACGAAAGTCCTGCTGGGAATGTACATGCTACACATAGATGATGCCTTTTCATATAATTACAGTAAGAATACTTTCTCTTCTATTTCCCTATTAGTGTATGTATATCTGAAACATTTACAAATATACCAGTTTCAACAAATGCCCCAAGAGCTTTCACTCAGCCACCATAATGGTTAGTGTTATTTGTACCATCGATATCTAATGTTTTTATAATAAAATAACGTTTAATATCACACGCTTATACGTGACCCTATCATAAATAATTACATATATACCAAATATAATCATGTGAAACTTCCAGTTAAAAAAGTTTTCTGATCAGTAGTAACTTATACGTCTAGCACAATTGCAGAACTTGGGACTTACAGAACATGCATTAAGCCACTAGACCTAGCTACGTGGTATTTCAATCTATAAACCCAGACCTAGACTAGAAATATTTATAGGAAGGTACATGTACACTTCCCTGCAACGTATCAAATGCATCAGCTGCAAAAAACGTGGCCCTACTATTTTATTGGGTCAGATCGTACTTCAAATAATAACTAAATATTAAGCTACATGTTGGGACATACGAAGCAATAATATAAGGACATAGCATAAGTAATACTCATTTTATCACCACTACTATTATTATTATTACAAATACTAGCCTCATCAGAACTATAGAGTGAGTCATCCCTAACGGATGGATATAAAGATAAAGAATTTATTGATTTAATTTAAAAACTTGTTCATATTTAGACCAACTCAAAGTAAATCATGAAATTAGGCCATTCGGGAAGTGCATATATGTATATTGGAGCAAGTGCTATTCGTCCGCACTGGAGGACTTGGCTCCAAGATCTTGAGGTCTGCAGACTCATCTATGGGATAGTCGTACAGCTTTGAGAAATTGGCGTATAACGTCCGAAACCAGTCATCCATGGAGACTTCGCTTCCGAAATGCACCCAGTTAATATGTGGTTACCCTTTGGAGGAATTATTTTTTCAAATTTTATCCTACTCTGATATAATGCCGTTACATACCACGAACATATGTACCTGCAGTCGCATACACGTGGTACATACATAGGATGATCGTAAATTGAAAGTGATCAATAACTATAATATACTGGAGAAAGGCCGGATATTCGGGCTCAAAGGCAAAGAATTTACTCGGTAGATCGCTAAACAGTAGAATTTTCAGAAACTCTTATGAAACTATACAGCAGACTAGTGTGTGTACAATAAACTTATCACTATACAACGCTTCCTGCGTAGTTGCTAACATTCTACTTTCTTTAACCACGAGATCGAAATATATTGATTATCAGCTAAACTTTTGACTAACTATTTGTTGAGAGTACGAGTCTACCACTTCTTAGTCCAATTTGTGTCATTCTAGCGGACTCAACTGAATTCTTAGCACCCTTTATTTGTAAAGAACACACTTATAATAATTATTACTGTCAACACCAGAGAATTATAGGTATGTCATGCACACAGCCTTTCAAGTGATAAATAGCTTTTTCACAAAAAATACTTTCTAAAACGAATGCTATGTGGAAGCAACTAACTTTCTACGCTGTTTTTCCTTATAGTACAGCTCTCTAAAAGCAACGACAATATAATACTTCTTTCGGTTTGAAATTCGAACTTAGCTTTACACTTGGAAATCAATAAAAAATAATAATTTGACTGATTTATCGTTCCAGTGATGGCATGAAATGTCGCGAAAGCGTTTGTAAACCAATTTTTGACACTGGTTCAACTCGTTAGAGAATACAACGGTGCTACGCCACTTTCCTTCAGGTGGGACATGAGCCATCGTTGCTTTACAAGTTGAACAATGCATGCTACAACACTTCAAATTTTCATGTACATAGGTATAAAATGCCTTTGTTGGTACAACTTTTATATAGCAGCAGTATATGAGAAAGATGAAAAGAATGTTTTAATGACACTGGGTAAAAAAGTATTACATTTTATTAAACAAACTTGAAATAAGAAATGATCCTTCTACAGTAGTGATTACACAGTATCAATAACGAGAAGATACAGATGACCTCGACGGATTCAATTTCTGTTAAAAGTGTGGATATACAATAGTTAGTACAAGTTCCCAACTTACATGATAACCACCAAGAAGTATTATTATTACAACAATTTCTTTTTAAATGATCAATAGTAACTATACTAATGCTAGCAATTATACGGCTGTATCTACATAGAAAGTCGACTTTATTCGTAGGTAATATTAATGATAATATTAACGCCATCCACATCAATGGAAATTTGCCTTTCCTAACATCCATAATTATATAGAGTTTCATGTTCACAAAAAGGGTCCAAATTCATTCCTTAATCATTAGCAGTACAAAATACAGTAAGAATAGATTATATCATTGTATAGATGATAATGATACTTTGTAACAATACGAAGTACTTGAGCACAGTTCATTCAATAATAAAGTTCAAAACGTTGACTTATGAATATACTTATATAAAATGTCTAAACTTTTCAATTTTATCAGTTCTCATCCATTTCATACTATATTGTAAACAAGAAGCGGTTTATACAAAAATTAAGCTACAAATCTGCGCTCATTTACCGCCTAGCGGTCTAATTTTATTTCTTCTTTCTTCCTTTCTTTTTAGAATGATCAGGATCAACCATGTCTAACGGTGGAGAGTATGTGGGGGAGCTTGGTGAATAGCCCTGACCATGAACTGGAGGTGAGTAGCTAGGACTCGTAGGAGAATAAGTCGGGCTTGCTGGAGAGTATGTTGGCGAACTAGGGCTATAACTCGGACTTGTAGGCGAGTATTGAGGGCTACTTGGAGAATAGCTTGGACTAGTTGGGGAATAACTTGGGCTCGTCGGAGAATACTTCGGACTACTTGGCGAATAGCTAGGACTCTTTGGCGAGTAACTTGGGCTTGTAGGTGAATACTTCGGACTACTCGGTGAATAACTTGGGCTAGTAGGAGAGTAGCTCGGGCTTGTTGGAGAATATGTGGGGCTACTCGGCGAATAACTTGGACTTGTTGGTGAGTAGCTGGGACTTGTAGGCGAATAATTAGGGCTGGTTGGGGAATAACTTGGACTTGTCGGTGAATAGCTAGGACTTGTAGGAGAATAGCTGGGACTTGTAGGAGAGTAGGAAGGACTGGTAGGTGAATATGATGGCGAAGTGGGAGAATAGCTGGGGCTAGTAGGTGAATATGACGGACTTGTAGGTGAATAGCTAGGACTTGTGGGAGAGTAGCTAGGGCTTGTAGGCGAATAGCTGGGACTCGTAGGGGAATACGAAGGCGAGGTTGGGCTATAACCTGGGCTAGTAGGAGAATAACTCGGACTTGTAGGCGAGTAAGAGGGACTGGTAGGAGAGTAGCTTGGACTGGTAGGAGAATAAGAAGGACTTGTTGGTGAGTACGACGGAGAAGTAGGAGAATACCGCGGACTCGTAGGAGTGTGAGTTGGACTTGTTGGTGAATATGATGGAGATGTAGGGCTGTAAGATGGTGACGTAGGGGATATTCCTGGGCTGGAAAGCACAAAATTAGGAGACGAAGGAAAATAAGTTGGCGAACCACCACTTGGGCTTCCCATATAGTATAATCCTGATCCAGGACTTCCAGGGCTACCAGGGCCACCAGGAGATCTTCCTGGAGATCCACTGATATCAGAAGCGCCAGAAGGTGAAAACATAGGCCCACCAGGTGTCATCCCGCTTCCTGCAAATCAAACATGTTTACAGTTGTGAACGGAAGCTTAATAGAGTAGCTAAAGCTATTTTATCCACAAAAATAAGGTAGGTCTTCCAATATACATAGCATATATCTTATACATACATTATATACATCAATATACTTACCAGGGGACCACACATCTCCATACATGGGAGTAGCTCCTTGAAGCCATGGTGTAGAATGTGGACTGTTTGCACTTGGCGTAGAAGGTTGCCCATAGAAAGTGCCTCCCATTTCCAAGGCGCCCGGTCCAGTGCCCATGGGGAGTTCGATTCCGAACTTGCACATTTCCAAATCCAGCAATAGGTCGAAGCAACCTGTTCCCATGCGAGGAAGTTGTCCCAAAATAATATTTTCCGACACACCACGCATGGGGTCAACCTCTGCGTGTGATGCTGCGTCCAATAAGACATCCACTGTTTCCTCGAAGGAACATCTCATTAATGGTCCGGTATCCTGTCGATTGATACCGTGACGTGTGATTGCCATCAAGTGACCTTTGGCAGTCATGACATCGCATAGAAGAGCAAGATGTCGATAGTTAACGTACAAGCCATAAAATTGCAAGACCATGTTCATTTCTTTCTCCACTGATTTCCGAACAGCCTCAATCCCCAATACCTACATACCAGTGAGAAGGAAAAATTAAGAATTAAATTAATAAATTACAAGCAAAATTAAATATTCTACTTGTTTGTCAAATATTCTTTTCGTCATTTAATTTACCGTAAAAATTTCGCAGATATCGTTCGAAAAAGTTCGAACTGGGTCCACATCCCTCTCGCTTAATACTTTCATTAAAGAAGTTCCGTCAGTTTCCAACAACCATTCAGCAATAGCCTTAAATTCTCCTGTTTCTGTGATCACAATTCTTTTCTTTGAATCCGTCTGTGGGAGATGCATATAAACTTTTCCGATGGCTTCTATTCCTTGAAGTGTCATGTCTGACAACATATTCGCTTCAATGCAACGAAGGAACATGTCATCTTCCATCTTATCTGCCGTCTCTTCCTCCTCACCTCCTTGGCCACCAAATTTACTACCGTCTTCTGAGTTCATTATACGAATCCGAAGCACTAATTTTTCAGCATTATCATCGTTGAATATACAGTTCAAATCGTCCCCAAAACCAGCGTTTATCTTTTCTGCAATTTGCTCCATAGTAAGCTTTTTATCTGGAAGAAGAATTGACAAATTATACACAAGAAACTAAAGAATATGTATATGCAATTGGTAATTACACACACTCAAAATTCACTACTTAAATTTATGACAATTATCTTACCAGTCATTCTCTTTCGATCCAATTCAACACGTAATAACCAAGGCGAAATCCTAGAAGGATCAAAGTCAGGCATTTCGTAATAAACATTAACGAATTCCTGATCTTCGGAAATTACAGTGTTTTGGGGATCCGGGTCATAGTAAATGGCCGTATTCGCTGTGACTTTGCGTAATGTGGTATGTTCCAGGCGGCACAAAACATTTTTAGCCTTTTCAGCATCTCTGGCAGCTGCTCCAGTGAGGAAAACCGTTAAAGACGGGGCTTTAGGCCTTTTGCTAATGTTGATAATTTCCTAGAGATACCACACAATATATACCGTTACAAAAGTTTAAGTACACCTCTGCGCGTACGTCTAAACACTTTGTCTGGTTATTATTTCCTACCTTCAATCTAGGTACACCCAATGTTACGTTTTTGGACGATACTCCAGCAAAATGGAAAGTGTTCAGTGTCATTTGTGTGGCTGGTTCTCCCAAAGACTGAGCAGCTAAGGCACCCACCATCTCACCAGGCTGAACCTGGGCTTGTTGAAATCTTGTTTCGATTTCTCCAATAAGCCACTCAAACGCAGCCGATGACAATCTGAATTCTTCGGCTACTCTTTTCGTACACAAAGTGGAACGAACCAAACATTGAAACAACAGCGTTGCGTTATCGTTAGCTTGTCTGGACAATCTATCGTCTCCAACTACAATAACGCATTTTTTCAGCAACTCCTCCACTCCCTCGATTACTCTTACGGGATTTAGATCCGTAGGAGCCCGCTTGTTGATATGGAAAATCTTTTGCACATTCCAAATCATACGCTGTAAGTTGCAAGGCAGCACAACTTTGTTTTCACCAGTAGGGAAAATCTACAAATCAAACGATTTATTGGATTACAAAATTCCAATTCATAGATGCTCATGAATTCCTAAATTTACATGTATTATAAATACTCACCTGACGAAGAACAGATCTATCCTTTTGAAGCTGTTCCCATTCCTTTTCAATTGCTGAAATAACTTCACCGGAACCCATTATATCACGCATGACTTCCTCATTGAAAACTCGTCGTAAATGACGTTCGTTGGTAGGATCAAATTTAAATTTTGTCTCAAAGGTACGATTGGATAATTTAACAGTAGGCAAGGTTTGAAATTCTACATCTTCTCCTGCCAAACCGTCTTCTCCGTATCTAAGGGGGAAATAAGTACGGAACTTTGTACCTCATAAACTCAATTGGGTACACACTAAATCAGATTTCCAAAAATTTCATAATGACAATCATTACCTTAACTGAATCAACTGCCCGACAGAATTTCTCACAGTGCCATCGTAATGAATCATTACGGACTCCATAGCTTTGATAAGACGACGCTGGATGTAACCTGTTTCCGCAGTTTTGACGGCAGTATCGATCAGACCCTCACGTCCACCCATAGCATGGAAGTAAAACTCAGACGGTGTTAGCCCAGCAAGATATGAATTTTCAACGAAGCCTCTGGATTCTGGACCATAATCATCCTTGATGAAATGTGGTAGTGTTCTCTTCCGGAACCCAAAAGGAATTCGTTTACCTTCCACGTTTTGTTGGCCCACGCAAGCAATAACCTATAATAAAATTATCCGATGTTTAAGAATAATTTTAGATTAAAATTTACTGCGCAAAATAGCATTAGTGTTATTCAAAATGCTTACCTGAGAAATATTAATGTTAGACCCTTTAGATCCAGCTACGACCATAGCTTTGAGATTGTTGTACTCAGTCAAGGATTTCTTAGCAGAACCTCCTGTCTTATCACGAGCATCGTTCAAAATACGGTTGACTTGATTTTCGAAAGTCTGACGCAGCGTGTTACCCGGTGTTGGCTCCAATTCCATGTTATGAGCCTTCTGAATAACTTCTATCACATCCTCTTTGGCTTTTTTAATCGTTTTTTGAATTTCTAAGTAAGTCTGGGGATCGGCAATTGTGTCACCAATACCAATACTGTGACCTATTCATAAAGAAATTGTAAAAAATTATTTGTTGCCGATTATAACTCAAATTTACAAAACATCTTCGATTACAACTTCCTTGCCGTACCTTCATAAAGCAGCCAATTATTGACGACAGTCTGAATGTTTCCGTAGAAATAGCCAGCTGTTTCATGCCCCAATTCAACAAAACAAATATGGAGGAGAGAGCCAGCAGAAGTACCCAACGTTTTCTTACACAAGATACCCATGATCAGTTCGCCGTGCTCTACCATAACTTTTGTATCACCAGGAGAGATCCATTTATAGGGCCCATCATCCTCATCATCGGGATGCGTAGCGTGAGTTCGAATCAGATTAACATTTCCTGGAATAATTAGCGTAAACAGCTGCTTCCCTGTCCACAGTGGTTTAGGTTTCAGAATTGCAGGTTGTGGCATTTTACCGCCCCAAATTGGCAAATGCATCAAAAGGTTCATCATTTGTTCCTACAAACCGCAGATTTAAAATTAAATGGCAATTGAAGACTGCACTTACTAATTACAACGGACACGTTAATTCAGAAAAAAATTGGAATTTGCACTCACGGAAATAGTGTAAGTAAAATTTCATCATTAAAAATTTAGAACTAAGGTACTTTAAACAGTACCAAAATCCAATTCAAGCTCATACCTTATCCAAGAATACATCCCGCTTTGTCATTTTTCTAACTCCGGTCAAGGTATCTTGTACAATACCCATGACAGGTTTATTTGCCTGAGGAGTTATAATTTGCCTAGTTGTGATGTGTAAATTTTCCACTTCAGCTCGTGTTTCCATAGATTGAGGTACATGAAGATTCATCTCGTCGCCATCAAAATCAGCATTATATGGAGACGTACAGCTACATGAATGAAAAGTATCGTAGAATCAAGCGCCAAAATGAGCAATTAAGTTATCTCACAGCCTGAAAAAGTCTACCTGAGATTGAGTCGGAAAGTTGACCATGGTAAAACTTTAACACGATGACCCATCATAGACATTTTGTGAAGTGTTGGCTGACGATTGAATACAACTAAGTCCCCATCACGAATGTGACGTTCAACCTGAAAAATAAACGAAAGACGGCAAATGAAAATTGAACACCCTTTAAGTCATTTTAACTACAATATAAGAATGTAGAAATCGTAAAACCTAACCTTATATCCCAGCTGTAAATGAAGATCTGATGGTTTAGGATGAAACCTCAAATCAATACGATCCCCATTGGAGCGAATGATATATTTAGCACCGGGATACTGATTGTTTCCCCTAGCCACTAATTCTGCCATTCTGGAATTTATTAATTTAATAAAGTATTATAATGGTTACCAATCTTTAACAATTGTAAAGGTGAAAAGTCGATCAGAAAAAAATTGGAGTAGTTTTAAATCATGTAAATCATAATTAGTTATTCATCATTGAAAAAACTGCCATTGCCAAATGTAAGGAATAACAACATACTTGTCAATGTTGAAAGGGGTGACAATTTCAGGGAAAGTGAGATTTTGTGCAATAGATCGAGGAACACCAACTTGATCTATACGCAAGTTTGGATCAGGTGTGATGACAGTACGAGCTGAAAAATCCACACGTTTTCCCATCAAATTTCCTCGAATACGTCCTTCTTTGCCTTTCAGTCTCATTTTGATGGCTTTCAACGGACGACCGGATTTTTGCATAGCTCGCGGTAGTCCAGGCATTTCATTGTCAACAAGTGTAGCAACATGAAATTGTAACATTTTAACGTTTTCCAACAAAATATGCGCTGCAGCTCCTGCTGCTTCATTGCGCAGCAATTCGTTGTTTGCTTTAATGATATCCGCTAACTTGTGAGTTAGATCGTCCTAAAATGATATTTAGAAATTGTAGAAACTTACTTCTCAATTACCACTCCATTAGTATAAAAAATAAACAAGACCTCACCTGATTTCTGGCGGAGCCGTACATAACTACTGCAGGACGTACTGGAAGTGGAGGCACAGGAAGTACGGATAAAATCATCCAATCAGGTCTAGCAAATTTGGGATCCATGCCCATTACGAAACACTCTTCATCTGGAATGTGCTTAAAAATTTCTACGACCCTTTCCGCGGAAACTATCATTTTCCGCTCTTGGTCATCTTCATTGACGTGCTTCCATTCAGCCATCATTTCCAGTCCTGCCCGTTTAATTCGAGGCTGGTATCGACCACAACCACCATGTCCGGACTTTTTAGCCTAGAAGAACCATTTATTCTTAAGACACGAAACAGTTTGATCCAATTTTTAAATTTATTTACTACTGTACATACAAAATAAACTCTTGACCGGTCAATATATGAAAGAACTAACTTGTATCATAGGATCTTCATCAGCAGCATTTGCCCCATCCATTTCGTCTCCACCTTCACAAATGCTCTTTCCTTTACACAGATCGTACACGAATGTGAGTCTTCTACGTGGCTGTCCTTTTGTCTTCAAGACAATTTCTCGTATTTTAGGATGATTGGCAGAGACTAGCATTTTCGAGCAGTAGAAACACACGCATCTCAACACTTTCATCGTCTTTGTAAGGAAACCAGCGTGAAAGACTGGCTTTGCCAGATCCATGTGTCCAAAATGACCCGGACATTCGCTCATTTGACCAGCACACGTCTGACATCGAGAATTTCGATCCAGGACACCTTGCCGAGGATCCATAAGACCGCCAATCTTCGGTCGTCCACCCTCATAGATTTCAGCGTACTTAATTCCTCCATCAGTCACTGACATTCGACGCTGTAAACCAGTGATTTTAATTTACTGACTCAGTCATAACTTCATATAATATGTAACATCTTTGACATGAATTGGAAGCTCTTAGACAATTGGTAGCCTTCAAAACTTAAATCGAAGGCCTTAAGACCTAATTGAGAGGCCTTAATTCTTAATTGAGAGGCCTTAAAATTTAATTGAAGCCCTTCGACAAAATTTGGAGCTCTGAGACATAATTCATTGGAGCTCCTCGACATCCTTAATTCAGACCAACTGCCCTTGCTTTCAAGGTCCAATCCAGGACATGAAATTAGTCCTTGACATAGTCTCATTTTTAGAGAAATCATTTCTGCATTATTCCTCGCGATTATTACTGAAATGTGATTGATATAATTTCTATACGTGGAAACCATTCCAATTTATACGCAAAAGTCATTTGAAGTAAAGCATTATTCGTACTCCTCCGTCAGAATAAAAAAATACGACGACGGCGATATACGGGAAGGGAACGAAAGCAGTCAGGCAGTCTACTATTTGGAATACATGTACCTCTATATTGCGCAACATTAGACTGAAAGGTAGTAGAGGTAGCTTTGGCTTAAGGTTTCCTACATATACTGTGCAGTCCTTGAATTCATCTCGACTCTCGAGGATATCATGTCTTTTAAACTGTACTCCAAATCAATGCTCTACTCTCCTTTAAATTTCTTCAAAACTGTACTCCCATGTACTCAAGAAAATTTGGAAAAAATCTATTTTGCTAAATTCGAAGCATATGACCTCATGACTTGGGTATACTTACGATTTCGTCCGGAGATAAAATTCCAAACTGGACCCGCTTCACCGTACGAAGTGGTGCCCTCGAATCACTCATCATCTGAGCCATTCTTGGTGTTGAATTTTTAACAATTAACCACCCGAGAACAGATCACATGGATAGAAGATGAGGACGCTTAAAACTTTTGCAATGACTTTCCAATGAGTTTTGACACAGAAAATTAGAGAATTCCGGACAAATAAATAAAAGCTATAACAGTAGTGAGTTTACACGACTCCACACTACTCCATCTTGGAATACACTGACCGTCGTACGTCCGCCAGCGTATGGCATCAGTGGAGCCAGCCAGCAGCTCGACCGACTGATGCTGCCTGATGGAAAATTTCCTCGTCTCTACACTTCGCTCTCCGTCTACTCGTCCAACTCCGTCGACTACCTGCGCTCTCCCTCAACTCCGCCGTTCACAGGCACGTCAGACGGAGGCGGAGCTCAAGTCTTTCTCCCCACGCCGTCACTGTACAATTTCCTCGTACACTCTTCCCAAAATAACACACGAACACATGAACGTTCAGTTATTATGAGTTCGCTCTCTTGTGCGGAGCAGTCGCTCAAGACCTTCTCGTCGCTCGGTCGCTCTCTAAACTTCGTCTCTTCACAGTTTCGCAGTCCTCATTCCTCGTCCTCTCCTCTTCCCTTCTCTCATATAGTTCTCTCCTCCTGTCTGCCCTGCTCTGCTCTTCAGCATTCTTCTATTTATTTTGTATTCCCATCCTCAATCAAACTGGCTCGTGTAGTTTCACAGTCAGTCATTCTCCTTCGTTCCGTTCCGTTCATGTTCATGTCGCTCCTTCCTTTGAGCGTGGCAGCCACTGGCGGCTCCTGACAGTATAGTGCCACTCATGCCACAGTAATATTGCCACCATAACACTTTTTATTATTCCCACAGTCGTCACACAACGTTTTTTAATCATGTATGTACTGTATGCGTGTATGTACAATATGCTTTATTATTGCAGTTCCATTATATTATGTGTAGGTAGTATACTTTCACCATTTATGTCCCATTTAAAATCTCTAGATGTATTCTATATTGCTGCATTAATGCACTGCAGCAGGCATTTGTATACTAAAGTACTTCCATTGATTATGCAGGGCAATTGAGGCCATTTACCAGTGTTTGAGTGTATGTACCAATGCCGGTTGGGGGCAGCATGAGATTCGTGAGATTTTTTGTTTGTATATAGTGTTTGGTAATGTTATTATTATTATTTGTTATCGAGACTTGTATAGTGTAGTGAGGGAGGCTATAGGGTGGTTAAGTGTGGTTTACTTACTAATACTAACTGCTACTGTTCTTTTTGTTGCGTTATATTCTTAATTAGAATTACTTTAGTGTTACCTGTAGTTAGTATGATACCTTTCAGTTATTTAGTGCCTTTAATTTGTTTGTATAGTACCTTTTAACGTTCAGTTTTAATTTAAGGTTTGTAGTACTAGTATACGTATAGTAGTATACATATAGTAATAATTGTAAGTTTTTAGTTGTAAGGTTGTTAGTATCTGCTAATGTTTGGTTCTTTAGTACCTTTGAATTGTTAGTTTTAAAGTTTTTAGTTGTTAGTACCCGCTGAAGTTTATAGTTCCTTAGCACCTTTGTAGTTTTAGTTTTGAGGTCTATTTAGTGTTTAGTAGTTTATTTTTAGTCATATTAATTCTTAGGATCGTTTATTTAGTTTTTAGTGCTTTACATGGTTCCTTCTATAGTTCAAGGTTTTTTAGCACTTTTTAAAATTTAGGTTTATATAGTATTTTATTTTTTATAGCTTCTTACTACTACCTTTCATTTTTTAGGCATTTAGTACCTTTTACTTCCTAGCAGTTTAGCAATGAAGTTTTTATTTCCTGAGAGAGAACCTAATAAGTTAATTAATAAGTACTACTGCAATTTAATATTTATGTATGCTCACTGTCGTTCGTATTATTTCCATCAGACTGGATTATTGTCACTTATCTCTACACGACAATAAACGCTGTTTGTTTAAGTATTTAGTAGCTGTATTTATTCCAAAGGCCATAAAACAATAGCTGTATTATTGTCAAGTGGCATAGTGTCAACTTGTTATTGTAAAAAGCGTATACCTAATAATAATAATTACCTAATACTGATTTCATACTTCATTTCATTTGATCAATAAATTATTGTTAAAGAACGTGTTCAGCGCTTTTATTTACTATGTATAAACACTTATCTTTAGAAGTTAAGGAGACAAAACGTGACCGAATAATTGAGCTTGAAATGAACACGCTTATTTTGATTAATAGTACAGTGGTTATTTTTATTTATACGTGTTGTTTTTATTTGTATATAGTCAAATAGTAATTGTACAAACAGTGTACATATATGGTTTGTTTGTATTGTCCAAAAATGATAAAAAGGATGTATGATGCACAAAATGCACCCGGGATCGTTGGACTTCATTGCAGCTTTTTGTTGCTTGAATTGTTGTTTATTTTTTAATTCATGGCGTTACATAGTTTTAATTATGTGAGTCATTTATGAGTATATTTTTATTTGTTTTTATCAATGCAATGCATTCATGCACGGCGTTATTTTTTAATTTCTGGAGATTGTTTTGAAGCAATAAGTGTGATGGTCATGGTTTTGCCTTGTATGTATGCATACATTATATCTGTACATGTATAATCTAGTGCAGTGATATTGTTGACAATATAACTAAATTACTAAATATGTCATATCATTGGAATACGAAATGATAAATGTTGACTGTAAAACAGCACCTACATATGTTTTAAACAATAATAGTAAATGCATTATAACATAGCTGGTAAGACTACTTATTGTTAGTGTTTGTATCAGTATGCAAAAATAATTTTTTTTTTAAATTATCTCTACTTTTTAAATGCGTTCTAAATGTATCACTGATAATTTGATAAATGATGCTGGATGATGGTAGGATAATTTAATATATCTACACAAGGAATTATAGAAGGTTATTAGTAGGAACTGAGACACGTAAACTATAGCTGCTGACATCGACATTATAATAATTTGCCCGTTGAAAGGCATGATTAATTTAAACGTTTTTGTAAATTGGTTTCTTTTACTAACTATATAATATAGTATTTATTGCTATTAATAATATGAGTAAATACAGAAAGTTGAGTTGCGAGTATGATGATGATGTTTTTGACTTATTTCCAGTAAAAGCCAAAATGCGACATATTAGTCAGCGTCAGCGGTGTATGATTATTGTTCATGTTCATTTCATAATGACTCATCATTGTTGTATTTATTTTTGGGTTGAGGGTTGACACATTTATATACATGAGTTAATACAGAAACAGCTGTTTGATGTCCTATGCTGTACTAAAAATCTCAATAATTTATTGTAATCTATAACGCTACATTTCTAATAGCAATAATATCTTACCCTTTTGGAAGATGTTTTCCTATATACCACAAGAACAACACAGATGAATGAATGGGTTGGAACAAAATAAGCGTGCAGTTTTTTAAATAATACAACTAATTGCAAATTAGTTCCCCAGTTATGTTTAATATTATGGTTACATATATGTTACTAGTAACTAATGTGCGTGCGGCATTTACGTTGGCCGTCTGGAGTCACAATCTGATCTTATCATGATGTTGGATAATACCTAAATATGTATTTTATATTTTGCCATGGCATCACTCCAATATTCAGGCAAAAAGCATGAGTACATTTGGGAACATTCTTGCATTTATCATGGATTACATGAATGATTGCATTAATAGACGCGACTAAAACCGAGAACATGAAATTTGCACAATGATCAACTCATAAGGAAAAATATCGCCGCATTTAAAAACATGTTACAAATAAATATGGAAAAGTAATGAAAATATTTTTGTAACTTCAACAGTATAGGAAATCTTGCAAAACTTTAGCAAATTAAAAGCATTTAGTTATTCAAATACACACTCTTTATAAACGGGCGTAAAGGCGTAAGAACAAAGTTTTGTAAAACTCCAAAAGCGGAACAAATATTACTTAATTAGTAATTTAGGGAAAGAATGTCATACCTGAATAAAACCGAATTACACCTGAAGCTATTTCATAAATTCCAAATAGTACCCGAAATATTTAGCTTTCTTAAAACTGAGCGAAATAATAAACATCCATACTAATATTTGTGCACTAAACTACAAAGTCCTATATGTACAACAATATCACAAAAATATGGGTTGAAGTTGAAATATATATATAACTTCTTAACTTCGTGTGACAAACCAGCAGCCAGACCTCTTCCAAACAAATTATTTTGTGTACTTATACAATAGCATTTATAGCTTCTTATAAATAAATTGCTGTTATTTTAACTTAAAAATAGTGTTTTGATTTTGTGATGTTGTGAAAGTATATAGTGAAAATAAAGTTAAAAATAATATAATTTGTGAAAGTACGTACCCAAGTAAGTACCTCACCAACTTGTACAAATTCAGTCCACCCCGCAGACTACTGCTGTAAGTACATTTCTGGATAAATTAAATGACCTTAGATGACCCCATAGATATTAATGTACCTTCTCTACCACCTCCACATACAATATATGCAAGTATGGTAAATAATCTATATAGGAAAGAATATTATAAACATAGTTAATTTAATACAATACACAGCTATTAAAACTATGTACATAGGAGGACACAATCACAATTCACGTACTTACTAGCTAAAAAATCTATATGACACCCCTCCCATGCATGTACACATTATATTGAACAGTATATTATACTAATTAAAAAACTACTATAAAAATATAGATATATAAAATCTCTCTAAATTGCCTCTATTACAATTTATAACATATAAAATATAATAAACGCAAAGCACAACACAGGTGCACAATACAACTCTCCTGTTCACCTGATAAAGTGTAAAGGAGTATAGTAATTGCGTCTCCAAACGCAAATACTCATTTACAGTTTTTACACAGCAATATCATAATTATTGCTCAAATGACAGCCGCCGAATGCCTGTGTCATCATCTAGATATTAATCGATATATATAAAAATGTCCGTGGCGGCTGAACTGCGAGGGTGTTAAACTGTGAATTCTATTATATAGATTACGCCAATTAATGCTCTTACTATGTAATCATTTAGCATTCCTGACTAAAAACACTGAACAGCAACTAAACTTAACACTGATCTATATTAGCTCAACATTAAACCTAAACAGTGTACAATTCTACAGTATAAGTATACAAATAGTATACAAAATACAAAAGCAAAACGTTTTTTTCGCAGTATCAACGTTTAACGTTCTAATAGAACGTTTGTGCATGTGGCGTGGGTAAAATAGCAAAAAGCAATATATTTAAATAAGCTTGGGAATAGCTGAATTACTATATAACATATTTAGTATATAGACATAGGGTTTTGATGAGCATTTATATTATTCCTGAGATTTCGTATTTATTGATTACATTTAATATTTTAATGAATATTACGTTGATGGCTGGAGTGAGTAGTAATAATGGAATTTATATAGTGAATATAGGAAGAACGGGACGGTATAATAGGATGATGCATGCATACCGATTTCATTGATGACTGATGACTCCTCCGTCGTACGGTCGTATTCCGTGGATCTGTGTGTGTATTTCGTTGTGGTGTGTGTAGTGTAAATTGTAGTCGTATAGTATATGAAGTGTAGTGCACAGAGCAGCAGAGCAGGCCGAGTGAAGTGTGGAAGAGGCACTACGGCTAAAATAGTTGAGTAAAAAGTTGAGTTGAGTGGAGTTGAGTGCAATTTGAGCGTACTTATAGCTATAGCAAGAAGGGTTTATATGGGAAACGTGGTAAGACGAGGAGCGGAGAGACGTCGCTAGTAAACAGAAAGTTCCGACTCGGATCGCGCATGAAGTTCACAATTTCCTATCAAAATTCAAGGTGACCAAACGAAACGAACGAGTGCTTGAGCAAAGCAAAGAAGTGAAATATAGAGCCCCTTGCCTCCGGGTAATAATACATTCATTGCTTTTCATTCCATTTCTCTGTGAGTGTTCAATCACATTGGCGGATGGTAGATTCGGATTTGTCCGTCATAGAAATTATATATATATAAATATATTGAACTGAACAACTACTACTTCTGCTAGATCGGTTTCATAAAGTTGTGCAATTTTTAGACGAGCCCGTAATGGATGACGACAGAGAGACAGAATCAGACATTAATAAGCCCGGTTCTGCTGATCCATTACTTGACTCTCTGTACTCTGAGGTCTTGACTTGGCAAAAAACTAGAGGTTTGCCTGCTAAAGGAGGAAGGAATGGTCCACCTCGGTTCGAAGAAGACTGTCCCCCAGAAAGTGTTTCCAAATGTGTACTCCAACCGTCATCGGCAAATCTGGTGGAGAAATATTCATTAACTCATAGTAATCCTAAAATAAGTATGAGTTCCAGTTCAAGTCATAATCTCAACGAGGAGATGGAGGATAGTGGACATAATAATGATGTGTCAAGTGCTGTCAACGATGAGAATGGTGATGTGTTGTACGACGATTTCCCACTGGAAGATATGCAGCGACTAGACGAAATGATCACTAACCCCAGATGGGTTGTACCGGTTTTACCTGGTGGACAGCTGGAAGTATTATTGAATGCCTCGATTGATTTATGTAGAAAAGGTAAATTATCAACATGCCCTCTGTATCTTTTGTGTTGATAGATATGTTTGTTTGTAGTGAGTTTGTTTATATAACGGCTTGACCTATCTGAAAAAGTTGTTTGCAAAACATTATACATGACATTTGTTTATACTTTCAGGTCACGATACAAAAAGTGAAGCTTGTCAGCGTTTCTTCCGTGAAGGCTTGACTATATCTTTTACAAAAATTTTAACCGATGATGCTGTGTCAAGCTGGAAACCGGAAATTCACAAGTGTATTTTGAGTAATTCGGCGAAACTTGTAGATTTAATTCTTTTGAAGTTGACACAAGATTGGTTTCCACTCCTGGAATTGTTGGGGATTCTCTTCAATCCAAATAATAAGTTTCATTCTTTCAATGTACTTCGACCACCAGAAAGCTACCCGGCTGATATTCCTATTGCTGACGACGAATTATTTGCTAGGCACATTGAAACGCGAGTACCTAAAGGTAACATTCATTTTATTAATATCACAATATGGGATTTTGAATCAAAAGTGTATAAATTTAGGATGTGAAATCATTGTTTTGAGGGAGTGGATTTGTTGCTCTGTCTCACGATTTATTTGTGCATGTACATTTTCACAGGTTGGTTGGTGGACCTCATCAACAGATTCGGCAATCAGAATGGATTCGCCCTGTTATTGGAAAGATTCCGTTCGGAGACGCCATTGTCAGTCTCATTAGTTTATGCTTTATTGAAACCTTTCGGTTTATGTGCGGACTTTTTAACGAAGCACACTGTGGAAAAATATTTCACTCCTATTCTAAGTTTAGTACCTCAGTTTTTGGAGAACTTAAGTGACGACGATTTGAAAAAAGAAACTGCCAAATCGGATGTTATTTCTTCCATAATAAAATATTTGAAGTGTCTCCAAGCTAGAATCGCCGAATCAGATGAACACATGCGAAGTTTGGAAATATTTCGACTACGAATGATATTCAGAATGCTACAGGTAACTTCAGTGATGAAATTATAATCGTTGACTAATAATCATTATTTATAACTAAGTCTAACTTGACAATCCATTTAAACAATAGGTTTCGTCATTCAACGGCAAAATGAATGCCCTTAATGAAATCAATCAAGTTATACTTAATGTAAGCTCGTACTACCCGCATCATCAACATAGAGTTGAAGAAATGGAGTACTTGACTTCGAAACGAATTGCCGAATGGCTAGCGGAAAATCAGGTGTTACAGATCATCCTTCGGGACTCTCTTCATCAGCCACAATATGTTGAAAAAATGGAAAAAATTCTCCGCTTTATTATCAAGGAACGAAGCTTAACCCTCAAGGATCTAGATGATATTTGGGCTGCACAGGTGAATATTTCACGTTAATCATAAAAAAAATTATATTCTTAAGTTTAAACTCCCGCTAAATTAAAATTATTAAAATTATAGGTTGGAAAGCACGATGCCATTGTTAAAAATGTGCACGATTTGCTGGCTAAGCTGGCTTGGGATTTTAGCCCAGAACAGCTAGATCATCTATTTGAATGTTTTCAAGCCAGCTGGACTACTGCTAATAAACGTCAAAGGGAAAAACTCTTAGAGTTAATACGTAGATTAGCGGAAGATGACAAAGACGGTTTAATGGCCTACAAAGTATTGACGCTCTTCTGGAATTTAGCTCATTCAAATGAAGTACCAACAGAAATTATGGACCAGGCACTTGCTGCTCACGTTAAAGTCTTAGATTATAGTTGCTCACAGGTAATAACGCCCTGACTTTGTGTTGTAAACAAAAAAGCAAAATTGTTTCATGAAACGAACATTTCAACAATTTATCTAACGACTTTTGTGTTTCAGCAAAGGGACAATCAAAAACTTCAGTGGCTGAATAAAAGTATGGACCAGTTAGCAGCTGATGATGTGGAATGGGTTATTCCTGCCATGAAGCACATGCGGGAAATATTTGTTTTATATCCCGAAGGTCATACTAATCACAAAAATACTAGTGCTGTTTTCCGCACTCACGTAATCAGCCAAATGCAGAGTGAGCGACACTTGATAGTTAAAGTGTGCAATTCTCTCAGTTGCTACATGGACCGGGTTCGTAGTTATGTCAAAGGTAGGTGTTTCGACATGCATTGCTAAAATGAATATTTATAAATTAATGATTTTTAATTGTCCCACTCTTTTTATAGAGAAAAGTCCTTGCGATCCTATCAACGTTAGGCTGGATGGTCGCTATTCTCATCCGGACCAAATTAAAGAGCGATTGAACTTCTTAAGATTTTTGCTCAAAGTAAGTTGTTTTTTTCATATTCGCATTTGTGTGTTTGCATCTCATGTTATAATTATAATGTTACGAATTGCAGGAGGGTCAGCTGTACCTATGCGAGGATCAGGCTAACTTAATTTGGCAATCATTAGCAGAGAGTCCAGCTTTTCCCTCAGATCGTGAAATGTGTTTTGAATGGTTTTCGAAACTTATGGGAGATGAGCCTGATTTAGACCCTAAATTCACCGAGCCATTTTTCGAAAGGAAGATTCTTAACTTTGATGCAACATTACTAACAGATAGTGGAATGGAGTAAGTTTATATCACATTAGGGTACTCGTAGCTTTCTAGATAGGGGGTTTCTAATTGAAATCAACTTAATTTAATTTTATAGGTGCTTTGAGCGTTTCTTCAAATCTGTAAATGTCAATAACAAAAAACTCTTTGTGAAGAGAGATGAAGTTCTCATGGACGATGTAAGTAGCTTCTCACATTAGATGAGTGCTCGCTTTAACAATTATTTACTTGACTTTTGCTGATTAAGTGCTTATTGTGTAAGTGTTTAGATTGTCCGTGATTTGTTTTCTTACATTGTAATCTAATATTATCTAGTTGGATTTAATCGGGACGGACTATATCTGGCGTGTGATATTATCTGGTAGTGAAGACATGGCTCATAGAGCTATCGGATTTTTAAGGCAGATTTTTACGGCTTTGGGACCCAATTTAATGCCTAACCAAATGGACGTTCATGAGGATTTTTTATCTTCATGTATGGATAGGTTAAGAACATCCTACGATACTATTTTAGTACTAGAAAAAGATAAAGACTCAACTAACAGAGTCAGACAAGAAGTAACTAGAGCTTGTCGGGTATTGCGTGTACTTTGGGAGTATATTTCAGAATGTGATTCTGATTATGGAGAGGAACGTGCGTATATTCCATTGTACAGGTAGGTGGCGAACTAATTAGTTTCTATAATTATTTCACATTTCGGCGTATTGCTTAAAGTTTCGTGATCGACTGTTTTCTAAGTAAAATTTTTATGTGGATAAATAGAGCTGCACGTGCAAAGAACTTCAGCATTTATGTACGCTTTCCTAGTCAAGGCGGTAGAGGATTTGAAGATATGGAAGTTTTCACTCACAGCAATGAAACTCCTGCTGGTCTCCGGCGACAAGTAAGCAACTTTTGATGTTTCTCCTTTCTACAGGTGTTAGCAGGTAGAACAGGTTGTTTAATTGTCGTTCATCTGTCTAGATTATTCGTCAAATTAAGGAACATACTCAGACAAACTCGACATTTAAATTGGACTTGTATTACAACGGTGAAGTTATAGACCTTTCCGAAGATAGGAGGGTCGTAAGTCTTTACGGCCTAAGAGACAAAATGGTATTGGATTAATGCAATATTTATATGTTCCCACAAATTACGTAATGGTGCAACACTGATTTGACTATTGCGTTTCTAGTTATTGCAAGCCAAAATTGTTCAGAGCAACATGACAAACTCTCCTGATTCTAGTGATGAAAGCTCAGGTGGTTCTCCGAATCATTTTGCTGGGGGAGCTGATGGTCCCAACATAGAAGCTGAAGAATCATTACCATCCGTGGTAAGCGCTTATGATTCAAGTTTTCTGAAGTTTAGGATAAGGATATTGCGCAATAAATTATGTTAAATTTTCCATATCCGTAGATGATGTCAATGAACGAGAGACGAATGGAATTCCTTTGTCAACTGTGTGGATTGGGATCAAGTATTTCAGAGGAAAGACTGAGAGAAGCGGCCAGAATGTTACTTACGATTTTACCACCATGTCGTAATACAGAAAAAGCATTGAAGGATGCATTTTTAACCCAGACAGATAAAAAGCCATATAATTATCTTTTTAATGCGGACCCGGCCACAGTGTTATACCGTTTAGAGGTCAGTGTTAAACATTCATTCTTTCTAGACTATGTCTACTCTAATGATTTTCGTTCTGAATGTGATCTTGAATAATTATTGATTTAAACGAAAAAATGTTAATGGCAGGTGTTATACGCTATTCTATTCCCTGCCGTCGGATGCGACTCTGAAGCGTCACTGGAATTACTTCATATGTTCTTTACGTCGGGTGGTGCTGGTGCTGTTGTAGAAATGCTAACAAAAAACAATTTTATGCCACTAGCTGATGTTGCTACAAAGAGATCAGCGTACTTGGCAGTACTCAAGCTCACAAAATCTGTCCTAACCATTACGTCACAGCTGTTGATTAAATATTCAACAACTGGACATCATATTGCAGAAGAACGGTTTCGTGTTATTAGCGACGCTCTGACTTCAATTCCGAACCCTACTAGTGAAGTTATTTTGCGTCGTATAGCGGACCACTTATCATACACGTTGCTAAATTGTGTAAGCTCTACGTTAATAGCTGTTATTTTAGTACTATTAATAACACAAATAGTCATGTTTTTATATAAATACTTGTGTTATATTTAAATTTTGGACGTACTGATTCATTTTTAGATTAAAGAAGCCCCTGGTAGCAAAAGTACAGAGGTTCTGAGATGTCTCTTGAAATCTGCTGTTGATGGGGTTTTACCAGATATAGAAACCATCAAATTGGTTATTAAATTGGCAACATCAACTGCATCCGGATCACTTACTTATTTTTCAGCTGAACAGCACCAAGCAAATCGTGAGCCCACAGATGATGACATTGCAGGTGAGTACCGTTTTGTTTCCTGGAATAATCAATGCGCTTGCCTTGCAAATTTTTAATGAATGTTTTTGTTCTAGTGTGTGAGGAAGCGTTAGAAGTGTTGACACTTAGCTTTGTCTTGAACCCTTCTGCGTTGGAGCAAATGTTGGCTGATACATTATGGAAACCATTCTTACGTCAAGTATTGTTTCATACGCATGGAAGAAGCGTGAGATATGTTGCACACGAACAATTATATGCGATAGCGACGAAATGTTCTGGCAATACGTCCGTCTTGACATTTTTTATCATGTTCCTCTTCGAAATAGTTCAAACTCTAGTGCGAGACACTCCCCAACATTCTCGAGATGTTTTTCATTTGTTGTGCAATTTGTTAAGATACTCCCATAATTTCAACATTCCACTTCCGAGGCATGAGCAGTTATTGCAGTCTGAAATCGAATGGCTTCGGCAAGTAAAGGTTAGTTTTTTAATTCAACAGTTAAAAATACAAGGTATTGTTGATGCGTGAAGTAATAAATTGGGTTTGGTAATTATTTTTTTCAATGACAGGAATATGTAAAATTGAATGGGGAGGGGTGTATACAAGAGGACTTGCTTGAGGGCCGTATATGCGTTGCTCGAGAGCTAACTGGTTTTCTCAGCCTGGACAAGAAATTGCAACTGGGAAGTGATCCTCAAGGAAATAAGTCATTGATTCGGGTTAGTGTTATTTCAGCATATTGAAATTAAGTTGTAGCATTTGTATTTATTCGGTGCTCTTTTACCTATTTTGTTTTGCGAATCTCTAGGAAATTATTGAAGAATTTGTATTTCCTTGGTCAAAGGCCCATTCCGCTCTCAAGAAATCCGGAGAAATAAACTTCGACTCTCCAGTTCAAATTTGTTCAAATCCCATTACTCAGAACGCTATTCTTGATATTGTAGTGTCACTGTCGAATGGCTGTTATCAAAATCTGAAGTTAACTATTGAAATTCTTATTGGAATATTTAATTATTCTCCGGGTTGGTATATATTCTCTATTTTTAAAAGATTACCTTAGATCACCTCGGTTTGTGATTTCATTGGAAAACAGTTACACACATAATGAGAAACATTGGCGATTTTTAAATAAATATTACTTTGTATGTAGACGGATCTTCACTTACTTCGGATGGCGCTATTACTGACTGGGAATATATCCCACCGATGGGCAACCGACCAATAGGAGGATTCGTTGGACTCAAAAATGCTGGGGCTACATGCTACATGAATTCGGTTCTTCAGCAGCTATTTATGGTTGAAAATATTAAACGTGGTGTGCTTGGAGTTACAGTAACCGATGATTTGTCTGATGAGGGAATTGATGAAATTCCTTCTAATGACTCCATTACAAGTGGGAACGACTCAACAACAGAGTCTGCACTGGACAACACAGATGATCGAAAATCGTACAATGTCTGCATTCTTAAACAAGTACAGGCTATATTTGGTCACCTTGCGCTGTCCAAGCTTCAGTATTATATACCTGAAGGATTGTGGAAACATTTCAGGTTATTATAACTTTTTGTCTTATATTCAAAGAAGTTTTATGTTAGTATTTAATTGTAATTTTTTATTTTAGGCTTCAAGGAGAACCAGTAAATTTGCGTGAGCAACAAGATGCAGTAGAGTTCTTCATGAGCTTGATTGAAAGTGTTGATGACGGGTTGAAGGCTTTAGGACAAGAGCAAGTGATGTCAAAACAGTTGGGGGGATTATTTTCTGATCAAAAAATTTGTAAAGCATGTCCTCATCGGTATTCCAAAGAAGAGCCGTTCTCCGTGATATCAGTTGATATACGTAATCACTCAAATCTGTTAGATTCGTTGGAGCAGTACGTCAAAGGTGAATTACTAGAAGGAGCTGATGCATACCATTGTGAGAAATGTAATAAAAAGGTATGCCATCTACTTTCAACCAAAAATATTTGTAGAATGCATTATACACTTTGTATTATTTTAACATGTCAATTCATTTTTACTATTACTAATTTGCTAATTGCTGAATTATGTAACCCTTTAAGGTCGTAACGGTCAAGCGACTTTGTGTTAAAAGGCTACCCCCTGTCTTAGCAATTCAGTTGAAGAGATTTGAGTACGATTATGAAAGAGTCTGTCCCATTAAGTATAATGATTACTTTGAGTTTCCCCGAGAACTGGACATGGAACCGTATACAGTTTCCGGACTTGCAAAAATCGAAGGGGAAATGATTGATGGAGATGATGTTGCTCTGATGGCACAAAATGTTTGCACATCTTATCGCCTCACAGGCATTGTTGTACATTCTGGCCAAGCTTCTGGGGGTCATTACTACTCGTACATTTCATTCAAGTGAGTTTAAACAACTGTGATATCATACTATATATTCCATTAATGTTGTCTTCTTCTAAAACAAATTAACATACATATTTTTAGATGCAACGATGGCCAGTGGCGGTGGTATAAATTTGATGACGGGGATGTATCTGAATGTCGAATGGATGACGACGAAGAACTGAAAAATCAATGCTTCGGTGGCGACTACTCTGGCGAAGTAACATATCTTTCTATTTATTAGTGCCGTTCTGCAATTACAATTCTTTATATTAGATCTAACTAGCACTAGATCAGAGTAACCAAGGGTATTGTCATTTTCAGGTTTTTGACCACATGATGAAACGAATGAGCTTCAGACGCCAAAAGCGATGGTGGAATGCCTATATATTGTTTTATACTCAAAAGGATGCGCTTGACAATGTCGTATCCAAATTTTCTTCAATGAGTCGTAAGTATTTGTAACGTTTTTCTTTGGGTTATTGTTTTCTTGCATTTTTCGTTAGGAATACAATTATGAATGAGCGAACGTGATTGAGGCAATCATTCTTTGTACACTCATATACAGTAGAAAAGTAATTGTTCTGCACTGTAGGTAATTGTGTAAGTAATATAATCTTGTGTCGATGGTGTTCAGATTTATCGTAGAGAAATGATGTTGCATTGCTCTAGCGTGATTTAGGTTTAGTGTAAAAAACCACTAGTTAATGTAATGCCTCAGCTATGTTTTACTCATTACGAAAATGCTTAAAAACTTCATGGTGTTTTCAGTTTCCGAAAGGAGGATTAAAGTTCCGCCTAGAATAGAAAGAAATGTCCTTAAGGAAAACATCGAGTTCATGCACACCCGTGCACACTTCTCGATTGAATACTTCCAATTCATCAAAAAATTGATCGGAGGCAACACTTACATTTTGAATGGCATTGCGGAGCCCCCGGTAAGACTTTACTTATATACATACGTAGGACAAAAACCTGTAAATTTGGAACGTGAGAAATGCCTCACTGTGTTTTAAGAAGTTACTATTTATTCTCAAAACTGAAACGGGGGCGAAACAGTAGATCTTCGCGCCCGAATAGCGCAGAGACCTACTGGTAAAACAAAAAATAAGTTCGTTGATAATATGAACGCCCTAATTACAATCATGTTATATCTTAACAGCCACCCGAAGAGACCGAGCAGCTCGCCATTTTAAGTGTGACAATTGCCACAATGTTCCTGTTTTCTGTGGGATTTAGAACTAAGAAATCTTTACGCGGCGTTGCTAATGACTGGTACGAAGTGACTGCGGCATACCTCAAATACTCGAAAACTGTTCGATCCTATTTTGCAACTTTCGCCCTTTTCCGCGATCCGTGCAGGTACAGATAATTAATTTTTTTTTACATTTTTGCTCTCTGCCAAGTTTTACGGATTTTGATACATATTGTTATTAACTTTCAGAATTGGCGAATATTTGCTTGAATGTCCGAGTTCAGAAGTTCGAGGTGCATTCTCAAAGTTTTTAGTATTTTTGTCACATTGTTCCATAAACGATGGAATATACACTCCACCCACGCCGATGGCCTCTTTATGTAAGTCAGAAACTCCATACTTCCATTTTAAACACGAATATAATCTATAGACGTCGAATATTCTTGTTCCTTGAAGAATTTAGCACATGTTTGTTATTGTTACAGCGAGAATATCGGACAAAAACGCTTGCCTACATGACTACATACTAGAAGCTGTGTTGAACCTCTTAAGACGAGATGTGTCCGAATATGGCAGGCATTTGGTCCAGTACTTTAATTTTTTTGTTAGTTATGCCAGTATTGGAGACCAGCAGAAACTTCATCTTATCCAGGTAAATTTTCTTTATAACCGTAATTTCTTTAGCTCATTCAGTAAAAAACTTAAACTAATGTAAATAATGAGTATTACTTCATTTATTGCTTTGATTCACCTTGTAGCTTGATGTGCCAACTACATTCATTCAAGTTTCTTTGGATGATGGACCAGCTCCCCCTATTAAGTACCAATCAGCTGATTTAGGAAAATTATATCATCTTGTCTCTATACTTATACGCTCATGCGATGTCTCACACCGTTGCAGAAGTAACCTGGTAAGTGTGGTATGTAAACTATTACTTATTACTATGAAAATATGGGCAATGTATTATAATTGACCTGTTAAATTTTATACTAAGAATGAGCAGCCGTTGCCGAATCCTTATATGGAGAAATCAATCACCGCACCATTATGTGTTTTGCCACAGTCTACATGTGATATTATTTACGGTCGAGGGTAAGTTCGAGCACTTTTCTTGAGCATGACCAATGTTATGAAAAAAATGTAAACCTCGCAATTAAAATTCCAGGAACTTCACCTGTAGTTCGTATTTCAAGAAAACTATGGAAGAAGCATACGGTTCTGAGGAGACGCTGGTACTACTTCAGTTTCTGTCGTGGGAAAATCCCCACTTTTCGCGCCTAATACTATCAGAAATATTAGGACACATCAGTTACTCTTACGCACCTGAGCTTAAAGCTTTTCTTGATATTTTGATTAATCTTCTCCGTATCGAAGATAGTTGGAAACAAATGCGGTTGACCAATGCACTTAAAGGTACGTTAACCAATGGATATTATGGTAACGTTGGTTTCCGAACTTTTATTTTAATGTGGGTACATTTCTTCAACTGTTTGCAGGTTTTCCAGACGAGAAGGAGGGGCTTATAGATATAATTCACAGAAATAAGCAAAGTCACCCGAAGCGTGCGTACTTGTTTATTAAATGTGTCACGAATTTGATGACTCCAGCAAGTAGAGCCCATCAGATTGTAACATCGTCTGCAGATTTGTTGCGAAAATGGAATATGGCAGTAGAGTGGTTACAACATGAACTTGACAGAAGAGCACCAGTTGCTGGATCATATGGATACTCTTCTACAAGTTGGTCACCTCCTTCCAACGAATCATCCAATGGGTCCTTCTATTTAGAGAGATCCCTCTCGGCTAAGGCAACCCTTGAACGAGCGGTGGAACTTCGAATTGATCCTGAACAGGTTGGTAGCCATTAAAACTTTTAAGTTAGTTTCTCGAATAAAGCAATGCATTGGCAATGAACTAGAGGATTTTCTTGTCATGTCTTGACTCTTAACTCTTTTATTTACCTAGGGAGATAATGATGAGGATGTAATCTCAAGTGAAGGAGAAGACGACGGGGGAAAGGTCACACGGGAATCTTTCGTTACAAGTCGAGATGAAACCAACGGATGTTCCTCATCTTCATACACAACAACAGCCCCACCGAACACACCGCCTTCGAGTAATGAAAGCCTCCAGATCAAAGAGTGAAGAGTGTTATACGGAGTTTAAATATTTGAATGTGGAGAATTATTATCGTTTCATTGTCCTGTCCATTATGTTATTTTTTCTGTGATTATTTTGCGTTTTTTTCAACAGTAACAAACCAAAACAATTTTCCAGAATGGTAAAACCCCACCCTATAAAATCTAATAATTTGACCTGTTCGTTTCGTTGTGATGGCTTCAGTAGTAAAAAGCTAAAAAAATATTTGAGTATCAAAGATGCCGCATTTTGCCGATGTATTTTTAGAATCTATTTAAGTTGTAAGTATACAAATCAGTTCGAACTGATAGTCTGTAGATAAGTTCGTATTAAGATAATCTTATACATCATAATAGTGTGTAAATTATAATATAGGTAAGTTAATTTCGCTGCTTTCTTAGAGACATAGATACCTGTACAAGAATCAGAATCAAATTTTTTTTGAATAACGTCATTATTTATCAAATGCTTTTTCGTTATTAGTAGAAGCATTTCCGCATTTTCAGGGTTAAAAATTGCAAATTAAACGCGCGATCTAATGATTGCGGATGGTATTATAATTTGTTTTAAGAAAAATTGATTATTATTTATCGAAAATGTAAGAATGTAAGATTTTTCAGTGTAACTATCTTGTCACGTGTATCACTGAAAACTGCGATCGTTTATTTCAATTACAAAATATAATAACTTGCATCATGTGTTTATAGTACGATTATTATTCTAGATCAGTGTCAGGATTTGAGACTTTAAGAGTACCATAGCATAAACCAGTCCCGATGAAACATTGATTTTATCTTGCCTCGGTCGGTATGTTGTGGGTCGAGTTCTAAAGATTCGATGTTGTATAGCGTTACAGTTTGTTAGTTTTTAAATAAAATACAAGTAACAATGAAATCACCCATGATGCAATCGTGTGCCTAAAGTGGATTTTCGCGACGCCATGCATTTTATACAGTCCAAAGTTAACAAAACTAATGCTGTCCGAGTAATTACAGGTTGTTATGAAGCAGTTTACCGTATGAAATCGTAATACGATAAAGCCAAATTAATAAGGGTTGTTTGCTACGACAGGTGTACAGATATGCTATAAAACTTATATTAAGTTATAATAATAATCTTTTTATTATATTCGCAAATTAGTACACGCATGCTAACGTGTTATAAGTTTCAATTTTTTGTGAAAGTTTTTGCTTGAGGAGCTTGTGTTAATACATTATATGCATACATTCGTGTGATATCCAGAAAGTAATAAGTTATCTGTTATCATTTTGTTAATGATCTAGCGTTAGTATATCACTCATCGCTGTATTCGCATGCAATTTTTAAAATAAATTGTAATACACTTCCGAACTTGTAACCTGAATTCGCTAGTTAATGTTATTGAAATGTTGCGGTAATAATTTTAACACTCAGTTTCAAGAAGGGTCAGTATGATTGTGTAGTACTATAATTTAACATTTGATCTACTGTTAATTATTATTATTGCTTGTTGAGCGTAATTAGCTAATAATTTGTAATAATTTAATTTAAATTAATTTTTTTCGCGCGCACTGTGGCCATTAATTTGTACCTACAAGAAACGTGTAATAGCCCCGTTAAACACGTAATAGTAGGAGCATTTACGAATTGTACCTACGACACCGACATTCGTTGACAGCGCGAAGTCAGTTTGCCTGTGTTTTTACGCTGCCGCTATAAACATAGGAAAGCCTTGATTGTGAAGAAAACGAAGACTGTAAATGGCTATGCTTTTCAATCAAATGATTTTCAAGCTTCGCAAAATGAGTCCATACTTTTAGAACATATTCGTTCTATGACTTTATCATTTTACATGCCCAAATATATAATATAAGCTGATTTTATGTCAGTATCTGTTTCAGATCATGTCATTGTGAATGGTGATACTAGTAAGTTATATTACGTATTAGTCAAAATTACAAATGGTAAATCGATCAAATGTATCTGAAGTTTCAGTATATTGTGCTACATTGATGTGTTTTCAACGATTGAGCATCGCTATTCAATGTAGTATAGGTACGTAATTTCTCAACAATGAGAACCTTGTGTTATGAATTCAACTTTTCTTCTGTCAAACATAAGAGGCGGATTATCATTCTCTATAGATATATATATAGATATATATGGTTTAATTATTGGTTAAATAGTTAAATATTTAGAGTAAACGCGTATGTACCGCTTGCAATGTAATATTTTATCAATGAGGTCCTCTGTGAACCACATACACAGTACCCTTTATCGCGATGTCAGTTGAAAAATATGGTACGACAATTTGTGGTCTGGTTCTCTTCGAGCTGTTTAATTTAGAATGTAATTAAAAAAATTCCGTTGATCATTTTAATCTATAAATTGGTACATGAATAAGATTATCTTGGTTACGTCCAACTGCGGTGAACGTAACAAAATGACTGATTTGAATAAATACCAAGTTTTCAGCCATCTTTGTCTATATACCTCGCTCACTATTCATTATAAGTATCATTTACATGAAATGTACTTTTATTCCTATATGCCAGGACTGACCTTGTTTCGCGGAAACCACATGGAATTAATTATCCAGTGGTGTTTCGCAATATTAATAAGTCAGTCTGTTCCAGAAAAGTCCGAAAATTAACACCTGTTATGTTGAATATACTGTCACATATTGTATATATGTATGCTGTAAGTTTGCTTATACGGTAATATTGGTGCGTTGGTTTACAGGCATACTTATGTCGGCAACATCGACGTAAAGGATGACATTATAATATAGATTGGTAGTTGCTACGATCATTGAAGCGTTAATAAGGAAAGCATAGGAGAGGCTGTTCATATTTACTTCAGAAGAGAGATATTCACCGAATTCGATTAGACAACAAATAGGTTTCTGTACCGGGTTGCTGCATCATATGTAATAGAAGGTTTACGAGTCTGCATTACCAATTGCGTCACTCCTGCAATGCATCGTATCTACAATATCGTGAGTAAAAAGCACATGAGGAATTTTCCGGTTATACTACGTTTGTAGCACCGTAAAACAGAAGAAACCCTGGTATACACGTAGAATGTTTATATTAAAACCATAACGCAATTCATACTCAAGTTGTGAGCTTCAGCCTCAGAGAAACAAAAAGGGTCTGACCATGTAGGTTGTGAAGGAGAAATCGGCACATATGTACAATCAAGTGTACTATAGTGTAGAAAATGTCAATCGATTTTCACCAGAACTCCGCTATAGGCTCTCCAGAATTCAAGTCGTGCATTTGTTTGGGGTTACTTCAGCCATACATGATGCGTCATCCCGGTATTGCTGAAGTTCGTACGAGAGCTTGCTATATAAGCACATATGTAGTACTTTACCCTCTTGTCCAACAACGTTAAAACTATTCTGAAATCCTGGAGAAGTTTACACATCGGAGAAGCGCATGCTGATAGCGCTGTATACGGGTTGACGGGTATCAGGGTATAAGACTTTATGCAATGAGTATGTTTTATTAAAGTGATACATACAGTTGAATTCTTACTCACTCCAACTTTATGAAATTATACTCCCTTTTGTCGCTCTTGTTGAAAGGTTGGAGTGGCGCTTCTTCAATACACTGAAGGCAACCATCATTCAGAAACTAACCGTGGTCCTAGGAGAGGTTCAAATGTGTACCTTAATGGGTAGAGTAGTAAGAAAACGTGGAGTGGAGTTTTTCTTCTCAATTGACTTTAAATTGCCTGCATAAAGACAAAATTGCAAGGTTACTTATCCTTACAGTGACAGCATGGCTTTCCCCACCAGTACTTCCAGTTTTCCATCTATTTCCAGTACAAGTGAGCCAAACATAGAAACGTCCTTTGGAGATCCTTGTCAGTCAGGGAAGAAATGGGCTTCGGTCCCAGTCTTGCCTTCAACTGAGATAGAACTGTTTCAAGAAGATGAACTTCTAGACGACTATAATAATCTTTCTATGGATTCTGAAATAGATTGTGGTGTTACTACAGTATTTAATAACTACACTAATGAGAATTCCGACAAAAGCCACATACACAACAGTGATTTGCAACCACAAGTGCACCTTTCCCGAGGATACATTAAAAGCCAACCCGGAGGAGTAAATGACAAAAGCGCTTCAGGAAGTTCTTGCGAGGAATCAGCAAGTAAGTCGCAAAGCAAACATTATTATTCAGAAACCCGCACTACTTATCGTAGTGGTGAAGATTTGTTGCAATTAAAAAATCAAGAGCCTTTAATTACACTAGCCCCAAACGTCGCACATTCCGAAAATGAGTCATTTCATTGTGACTTAATTTCTCAATTTCAAACCAATTCCAATGAAAAAAGTAGAGATGAGCCCATTGATCAAATTGAGCCTGATATGATGAGTTCATTTGATGACAACGGAAATCCCTTAGACTTAGAGGACGAAGTTAATGCAGACAGTCAACAGCAGGAGAAAGCAGAGAAAGCAATGAATCAGAGCAAGCTTAGCAACGACCTTTCCCTTGTGATAAAGAGTACTGATAGCGTCGCTAGTAGTAAAGAGACAAGTGAGAAAAATGACAATCCAATTAAACTTGGATTTAAAAGCAACTTGCAGAAGAGTGTCGAAGGGTTTATGGAAGAACCTAGATATTTCATTAATGCCGCTGCTCTCAGTGAAGATTTGGATACCTACACAATGCCTTCACTGGAATCAGTAGGATTTGAAGAGAACGAAGAGAACGACAACAATGAGCCAAACAATCGTATCTCAGTTCTTGTCGCCGCTGCGTCAGATAAGGTTGATACAAAGAGCTCCGTAACCATTTCTAACGCAATGAATGATGTTTCCCGTGATCTTCCAACTATACTAGTCAAGCCAAGAGTTCCTATGTCCAAAAGTTTCCCAGATATAATTCAGACCACGTTTGTAGATGACAGATGTGAATTTACGTCAAAAAAGCCTGACACATTTATTGAAAAAGATCCATCTTTTAATGATTTAGCTGCAGATTCTTTGGAAGAGCTTACAATCAAGCCAGGGACAGAGTTTGAACGTAAGATTCACGAAAGCAATCTACAATTTGATTTTAAAATTGACTCAAAATTGAAAGATATTATGGACATGTCTCAGTCCCAGAGTCAAATAGGAATTCTTGCAGAAAAACCTCCAGAGGCCTGGGTTATCGATTTTAATTCATTGTCGCTGGATTCAGAAGCTTTTGAAAATTCTGATCTGAGCGAATCCATTAGATCGAGTAATCCCACGTCGCTGGCCTATTTCATAGATATAGACGAAAAGACCGGAGAGGCAGATAAAAAGCAAGTCCCTAAGTCCCCTGAAAAAAAGAAAATCTTTTCTATGTTTGTTGATTTTGGAAATGGTGAAACGGAGAAACAACAACAACAACAACCAAACATTTGTTCTCAGCCAACCATAAAGCCCAGTAGACTTCCCGTACATAGGAACGTGATGAATGTTCTGAAGGAGGGTGAGGCATCGAATTCAACGTCAAGCCAACCAATGCTTTGCAACAAAGGAAATGGGAACCAAGTGAAGAAGAGAACGTTTCAATATCCCAGCCCTATTTTACAGCACAAAACTGCAAGCGAAGTGGGACATAGCTTGATAGGTAAATATGATCCTGTGGAAGCTATAGAGAAAGTGAAAGATATGAAAGACGAAGTTACGGCTACTGTAATGCCCAATAATATGGAAATGTCTACAACCAGCAATAGATCTTCACTGCATGTTGCCACGGACTTGGATATGACATTTTCCAGCAGTTTTATTAGTTCGATGGAAACTTCAGGCCTTACAGGTAACTAAAATAATACATGTAGAGGAAATCCTCACTAAGACGATCTTGCAAAAAAATGATTATATATCCTTTCCTTTTACAGCTGAAGAAGTTTGTTCAAAAGGTCCATGTTTCAAACTAGGAAAGGATTTACTGCGAATGTTTCAAGATGGCATAAATACGGATGTCAATATTTCCGTAAATGGTCGGTATTTAAAAGCACACAAGTGCATTTTGTCTTCACGATCGCAATACTTTGCAGCTCTTTTCAGTGGGCAGCTTCTGGAAAAGGCGGGGAATACTATAACTTTAGATGGGTAAGTATGATTAAAACAATTTAAGGTCAGGTGCAGCTATGTGTAGATACGTATCTCACAAAGGACAAATACCGGTGCCGGCAAAAATGCGAAGCAGTCAAACGGAAGCTATGTAATGTTTTAGGTTCTCCTACAACGTAGTGCAATTCACTATGTGTCACATCTACAGCGGAACAAATGAAATCCCAGACAGTATTGATCTTCTGGAGTTGGCGACATTGACAGATTTGCTGGGGTTGGAAGGTCTTCGTGAGAATATCAGCCAAACAATACGCGTCAAGTTTTGTCATAACTTTCATCGGGTAATTATACATATGTTATTTCCAATATTTTACGCCGTGTCTTATATTTTATACTTTTTCATGGTATGTAGTATGTATACTTAATACTTATGTATATCAAGATAAAATAAGACACAAGAGGTGCACCTACAATACTTAAATCCAGCTGTTGTAATATGTGCACATAAAAAGTGTTTCAATTCGCGTGCTGACACAATTGGTATATTGTTTTTCAGCCTTGCACGGTATGCATTTCTGGAGTATTGGAATGTCTACCAATAGCATTGTCCTACGAAATGGATGAGCTTCACCGCAAAATGACAAAATGGATCTGCAAGCATTTTGTCCGCATTTGGCCAACGAAAGCTTTTGCTAACATAGGAGATGATCTCATAGAGAAATGTCTCCGCTACAGCGTCAACCATTTGGTAAGTTCATATATGTAATATCTCCACCACATGTATAGCGTATAGTATTGACACTACTTGATGTTTATTACCAATAGTACTAATGTAAGTGCAATGTGACATTTAATTATATATATATTAATTATTACGATCGATTTAGCAATAAGCCCCAACAATCTATATACATTTAATTATATTCCTTTTTTATCAGTCCGTAGATAACATTTTGGACATTACCTTGGGATGTGACCAGCTACTAACGACTATGCCAAGCGTTCGGTGGACTGAGCCTATTTTCAGTGTGGTTAATCAGTTGTCAAAATCCTGTATACTGTTTATTGGGGAAAATTTTAGTCAAGTTTTACAAAGCCAACGGTGAGGAATACATAATACTCATATATGCATGTACGCTTTATACAAAACACGAGGGTACATACATAATTTCACTTCATGCTGTACTTCTGTTATCTGGATAAAAGAACATTTCCTTCTTTCTTAGCTTTTTGTTATTCGGGAAAGGACAGCAATGGAACATTTCCAGGATAGAAGGTACATTTGTGGAGGCCATGAATCTTATGAAGCCCGATGAAGCTTGTTTGAGCCACACAGCTTTGAGTCGCCTAATAGAACTTGGCACGGAAACTCTCGATGAAGTTGAGTGGTCTACGGTATACAGAATTAAGGAATGATTTTGTGATGTGTCGTAGTGCAACGAAGTTGCAGTTAATGTAGTGTGGTAGGTTCTTCTGAATAATCGAAGAGATACACTTTGCAACCATTTTTTTCTTTGCTTCTAGATGTTTCTTGAATTCTTGAGGATGCTTGCCAAAGAAATTGAACGTTACCTGATTGCCAATGCTTCTAAAGCGGTTTTGTCCAAATACTGGGAACAACTAGGACAAGATGTTCGAAAGCGGATTTGTACATCTTCCTTCCTGGGATATGACAAGGCAGGAAATAAAATTGTCAAAGGAAATACAGCTACGGTTGGAGCAAAGCCGGCAAATCCAGGGCGATTGACTCCATCAGAAAGGTCGTCTTCAATTTCCGGAATTAAATCTAATACTAGCAATAAAATGCTAGGGAGACCAGCAGAACAAAATAAAACTGTTGCCCACGGAGTAGTACAGCCGACTTATTCAAATACTACCGGGTCCACTGCTAAGATTGCATCAGTCAGACCTATCCAAAACGTTTTTTCAACAGCGGCGACAGAGGCGACCCCTCCGCTGCCCAAATCTGCAAGCAGTCACCATACCAAGCCAACCTCCAGGAATACAACTCAGCTTTCACGGCGAAAAGCAGAGGATAAGGAAAAGTCATTCAACGGGTCGCCTAGAAATTCTGTGGCTTCATCTTCCATGGCTTCAGCCAACAGAACACCATTAAACACTTTAACACCAATGACACCATCTAAACCTGGTCCAGGTATGCTGGGGTCTTCCAGCGTTGCCACCAAAGGAACTCGTGGATCAATATCTCGAAACACTAACACCTTCAGTGCAACCAATACAGCAGCACCACCTGCCACCAAGAGCTACATTACTAATTCTGCACGAGCCAATTCGGTATCTAAACCGAATCTGAGACAGAAAAATGTCTCATCGACTTCAACGCGAAGCACAACGCCAAGGACACCAAATCTTTCACAACCATCAAGGTATGCCACGACCACAGCGGCAGTGGTAGGTAGTAACAGAAAACCACGGGGGTCGATACCATCCTCCGAGAAGCCTGAGAAAACGTCCGGTATTCCAGCAACTGTTGACACAAAGAGCAGGACGACGAGGGTCGGAGGTGTCTCTGCATTCGTTCCAACAACAACTAGAGATAGGCGGGATAAATCTAACAATAGAACTGCAGGTGGGAGCTCACATACATCAAGTAATTCAAGCTCGAGGAAAACATCTGCGAAATCTTCAGCACGAAGCACCAGTGTTAATGTTGATCCCATGAGAGATAGTATTATGTCGAAATCTACTATCGAAAGTGACAGCGGTGAGCCAAAGATAAGAACTTTGGCAGAAATAGGCAGATCCAGTACCTTCTCAAAGGATGAACCCACGATTTTAGGCAAACTAGATCACACTCAAGCCTTAAGCATTGATTTTTCGTAAATCTAGCACTAGCGATAGCGATAGTAAAGTTTTGTTAATATGCTACTTACTTACTAATAAATTTCAGAAGGTGGTTTCAAAAGCAGGGGAATATTTTTTTTATTTTAAAAGCCAAAATATGGGAATAATCTTATCATCGAATGCAATTTAAAACTTCACCTCTGCGGGCAGTTCCAGCTGCACCTACAATAATGCTGTATGCAAAAATGTCACTTTGAAAAAGTGGGAAACGATTTTACGGTTTTACATTGTAATTATTCAGTTACATAAACAACTTTCCATTAAATGGACAGACGATACATGCAATGAAGAAAATTATCTCCAGTCATAACATAAACTTGTGGTCACATTTGATGTTTGGGGACAAGATTTAGATATTACGTGTCGGCCCAGCAGGAAAATCATAAAAAATAACAAGCAATATTATATCCTTCATGTATTGGGAATTGGGATGCACCAATGATACTTAACTTCTAAACCAAGGCTTCATTATTGTAGATGTGACTGTTAACAGGAAATATTCATTCCTAACTGAATGATTATTTAAACAGCTTCATATTAGTTATGTCAATCAGTTGTGGTCAATATGCAGCTTTATATGTACGGCGTTATTTTCTAGATTCGAATTGCGATTTATGTTAATTCGAAACCTATTGCCTTTCATATTGTATGTAAGTAAAGTACTCTGGTTGCTATTTCGTACAGTTAAGACTAAGGTAAAGACTGGTTCGGGCTCGCTTTAAAGTTATGTTTAACATTATAAAGTCAAATTATGCTTACAAGAAAACTAAGTTTCTCCCCGACGCCAAGAATATGATTACAAGCACGACAGTGCATTCACCTGAGAAGCCTATGTAGTTTAAGCGTGGTGTAGTTTTTTTGCACGTAAAATAAATGACTGATGTTGATGACTTTTTCTGTTAGACACTTTGGCGTATAGACACAGCAAGTTTGAGAAATACAAATTGTAGTTTTTGTTGCTATATCTGTATTCTATAGGTTTCCAACAGAAATATGAATTATGAGCTCCGGTTGAAATAGTTTTACTTTAAACGTCATATTATAGGTTTTTATGCATATATATATTTAACTTCCTTGAAAAACTGTTATTAATCTGTTTTCTTCAGTGTGTTTAGCTATTGATCATAAATCAATTACTTTAATTTAATACGCCCCGATGTAAAATGCGCAATTATTATTATAAAATCGGCTTTGTCAGGAATAATAATGAGTACTTAAAATCTTTTATGAATGTAATTTATCACAAGCATATGTATATGTTAAATAGCTCGCTGTGATAGCAAAGAGCAATGCTTTTAATTGAGATATACCAATAAAGTTTACTGCAAAGCGTGTAAGTAACAACCGCGTTCTCACTTTATTAATCACATTCGGTAAGATTTTAATAGAATCTTGTGGTTCGATCTAGAAAAATTAGTTCTAGTTTTCATTAAAATACTCCCCCAACTACATTTTGCTGATTTGACTATTTAAAAATATATTTTCTATACGTGTAACAGTCACCAAGAAAAACGCACCATGAAGATAATTTTATGACAACAATCAGGAATAGACATACGTTGTATATTCAGTATTCGAAAATCATGTGAGTTATGACACGACTTCATCGTGTGAGAATATATTTCTTTCTGAATGTTTTGAGCGTTGCAGTTCCCTGCGAAAATATTCTATTGTTTTCTCCAAACCTATTTTCAACTGAACAATTGGGGTCCATTTGAGCTCATTCTTTGCCCGTGTTATGTCAGGCCGACGCATCTTGGGATCGTCCTCCACGGGGTCGAGATTTTCAATTTCACTTTTAGTATTACCAACGAGCTCTCGAATTAAAGATGCAAACTCTGTAGATGCACAAATTTAACAATAAATGACATAAATATAGGTAATACACTTAAAACCTTTGTTTGTGTCGTACCTTCAATAGTATGTTCCTCAGGATTACCCAGGTTTATGGGATGGGTGTAATTTGACCGCATTAAAACAATTAATCCTTCAACTAAGTCAGTAACATATTGGAACGAACGTGTCTGCTTTCCACTGCCATATACCTTAGATGAGAAGAATCATGCAAAATATATACTCTCTTCATATTTGTATGCGTCATGCGTGAAATAAACCAGTAGTTTCTTACCGTCATTGTTTCATTCTGCAGCGCTTGTAAAATAAAGTTGGACACAACTCTACCATCATTCATGTGCATTCTGGGTCCGTAAGTGTTGAAAATCCGAGCCACTCTAACATCGACATTTTCTTGCTTGGCGTAGGCGTATGCCAATGCTTCCGCAACTCTTTTGCCTTCGTCATAGCATGCTCTGGGTCCAATAGGATTTACATGACCCCAATACGTTTCGGGCTGAGGATGAACTTCCGGATCTCCGTAAACCTCTGAAGTACTGGCAATTAATACTTTTGCTCCAACTCGCTTTCCCAATCCTAAGAATCATCTACATGTATTATATGTACATTATAGTAGAAAATAAAGTCAAGATCGCCGTTATAGTAGCTTTACCAAGCATATTAATGGTTCCCATAGTGTTAGTTTTTATCGTTTTCACAGGATTAAACATGTAATGGGGCGGACTTGCAGGACTGGCAAGGTGATACACTTCATCGACCTCAATGAACAATGGGTTCACTATGTCATGATTAAGCAATTCAAAATTCTCGTGTCCAATCCACTGCTCGACATTACGCTTCCGTCCAGTAAAGAAATTATCCGCGACAGTGACTTCATGCCCTTCCATCATTAGGTGGTCAACGAGATGCGAGCCAACAAAGCCTGCTCCTCCAGTTACCTAATTCAATGCGACAGAACCACGCAAATTATACAATGTTTACTTTCATAGCGAGGATGTAGCATTCACCGACATAGTGGCAGAAAAATAGGGTAGGATTCCATTTAAAATATTTTGAAAATAACCAAATAGGTTTATTTAATAAAAATGGAGAAAATATATTATTTTGCCATTTTTACACTTGTAACGCTACGAGAGCAATAGCGGATTCAATTATTGTCGGATAATCTTTTAATATAAGAAATAAGATAAGCTGCGGCTTCAAAGCCTACAACCACCATAGGGATTTTAGGTAATCTATAGACTAGAAAATATAATTTGAACACGATATGTTTACATTTGAATATAACTGCATATAATTAATTGCTATATGTACCAGAATTCGTTTCCTATCTTTGTAACTCAGAAACTTGACTTCTGGATATTTTTTCGGCATCCTGGTTTCTAATTCTCTTATCCGAGCCTCCAACTGTTGTAAACTTGAGCCGGTTTCAGGATAACTGTCTTTCATACAGTACCCATCTTCATCACAAGTGCAATAAGCGTTTCCTAAAAAAAACAAATACACATTTGCAATACTATGTTTGCAATAGTATTTGGAGCTCGTCCATAAACCAAATTTTATATAAATAGAAAAAAACAACAACCACAACATAAATAGTTTTTTAATAAAGGATTTACCTGCAAGTCCTAAAAACAACACCAAGGCGTACTTCATCCACATTGTGAATGTGGTCTGAACTGACGTTCCGACGGAAAAATTGAAGGCCTGTGGCGTAAATAAAATAAGTTGTTATTAATACATTGACCCATATAAAAAACGCTCTAAAGTTCTAAAACACCGATGACAGGTCTTACAATTTCAGTTTACATTTAAATTACATCCCATTGTGTAATACATGTATACAATGAAAATAATAACAATATTATTAAATCTCCCAGTTAAATTACCTTTTCACAGTTTGGGTTCTAACTGTTTGCTGTTAAGTGTGCAAATTGCATGTACACGAATTTAAAACCCGACAGCTGAATGGAACAAATTAGCTCCTAAAATTCGACATCAACTTGTCCTTCATGCTCCGCTCGTCCACGGCCTGTGCATGATTGTTATCTGCCGTTGTACGTTGTACCTGAACTTATTAAAAGCGCAAAATAAGTAACCGTGACCGATATTAAACAATATGAGCATTAATAAATCTTCTTGCGGGTGATGCAAAACAAAACAGGTTCACGTGTCCCAGATGCAATGAACTTATTATACGGTAAAAACTGACTAGTAATACTGCTTTGCGTTTATTATATTCCCTATTCCCTGATTGAGATTATTGTGGTGAACATTTGCTTGCAACTGCAAACTGCAAAGGCAAAATCCTTTACATTAAATTTTAAATTTCATCCCCAAATCTCTGATGAGAACGTGAAATTCGCGCTCAAATTATTAAATTACGCCCTAACAAAATTGAGCGGGATTCTTTCCAGGCTGACGTTCTTGCATTGTTTCTCCGCACTTGAGGAATTGCCGAATGTGAACGGGAAAGGAAGCAAATCAGCCCTCAAAGAGTTTTGTCTTTAATAAATTTTATGTTTGAAGCAAAGCTCCCATTTTTGTGTCACCATCAAAAGATTAACTTCAACTTTTGACAGATCATTTAAAACAAAATAATCAGAACCCAATTTAAATCACTGGCAAATTCCATATACACAGTAAACTTAATGAGTCATCAGCAGTAAATTCAATGAATCATCAGTAAATTAAATGCATCGTGAAAGAATGAAAAATTATTGTCGGTGTAATTTAAATTACTTAAATTAATAAAGTTTATTTCTTTCTCTCTAAATAGCTCATTAATTTAGTAAATGGATCGTCAACATATGAACCACCAATTTACTTTAATACAATCAACCCTGTTGAAAAAGCATGGAAATTTGAGAAAATTACTTGACGACAGGACTCTGTAACAGAACATTGTTTGACAACAATATTATTTCTAGATTTTAATTTCCTATAAAAAAATAATCGTCTGTCTATGATCTCTGAATAAATAATTTTTCAAATTATTATTATTATTGAAATGGTATTGCCTGTAGATGTAGATTTAATTTTGTTATTATTATAATGTTACTGCTGTTGTAATTTGTAATGTAAGAGTTATTATTGACGCATTTCGTATATTTATTTTCTTATGAATAAATGAATAATACAATAATACATCGAATACCCTGATTACCCCGCCCCCGCCCTCTGTTCCGTCCTCTGTTTACATATTTCGTTGTTGCATACCTATATAAAATATTTTTTACTTGTAATGTTGTAATAACTCAATTTATGTCGTACTCGTATCGTACTCCCCCACCGGGGTCTGAAGTAATACACTATATATGTAGATAACACAAGTTACAAGGTTGTATACATTTGAAAGAAATATTTATAAAATTAGTATTTTTGTGCCGACACTCAAGTTACGGGAAGTATAAATGGCTAACGAACCTTATCTATCGGATCGGTTTATGGGCTGTTACAAGGCCCCTTTGAATGTCCCAAATCTAGACTCAGATCCGAAATGCACTGTAGATAAATATACACAGTCGTTCCGTGACAGATGGAACGTCATCCGACAGGATCCTTGTTCAAAATTCCATTTCTCGGCATTAAATGATGCATGTTGTGCGTTGAATCGTGCTGTGAAGAACTGTGATAACATCTGTGTTAATCCTGGATCATGGGCAAACGGACAGACATTGCACAGCAAAGACTTTAAGTTTCCGAAGTCCCATAATAATGTTGTTAGTACAGATGCGAATTCTCAATTTACTACAATCATAACAATAACTATTTTCAATATAGCTCTTTTCTTAAATATATTGACAACAGGATGACTGCTGTCCATCTCCGTGCCACTGTGCCGATCGGCTTCCTGATTACTGTCGTGACAGTAAAAATTCGGCATACTGTCCTTTGCAACCATGGGTGCCGCCGCAACCACCAATGTCAGAATGTACCACGTATAATACTTATTACTGTCCCCATAAGGTTGAGCCGCGAAAATGTCGACCGCCAGAAGTTTACAGTCCTTGTGGATATCCTTTGGAGGGTTAGTAGTTTTTTATCGCTATGTTGTGAATTATGCCCGTTGACATAACAATCAACGGTCAACATACTTTATGAAAGGACCGCGATCAAGAAATGATGTAGCCCCTCCTGAGTGCTGTTGTTGGGGCCGTCTTAACAGCACTGCAGACTGGGCCAATTTTGCTCGATTGCCCAAGACAAAATATTGCTAAATATTAACGATACACCAGAGGACGCTTAATTTTATTTCCACTTCCTCAGAGAAAATTACAATATATGAGAAACATCAACGTTGCAATTTATACCCGGTCAAGATAAAATAGCTTAGCCAACAATATTTATTTATAGAATGTACTACTACTAGGACGGACTTTACTCGAAAAACTCCCATTCCAAACGGTCCTGCCAACGCTGAAGTAATAAAGCACGGTCTGTGGTCTTGTAGTCAGTTTTGCAAAGAGTAAGACATGTATGTAATAGTATAATTAAATCATTTCATATTTAAAGTGGTTAATACATGGTTTTATAACACAGCTTTACAGACATAACGTCCAGTGAAATGGACTACCCTCCAAAATGTGCCGAACGGCCGGCGAAAATCATTCCTATGGGCAACATGATTATCCCAAACTACCCTCTGAAGTCGGACACCGAGACTGGTTCGCAATTCGTATGCAAATCAGAGATAGCTGAACCCGTCCATTGCTATCACACTTGGTTAGATAATGAAAATTGGCACCCACCTGAAACGCCGTTAGACAAGTGTACTACCTACAATCACTTTTACAGAAGATATCCGTTGCCACCACCGGTAATTTCTCTACGATAGGCTATTCATAATTTACTTGTTAAGTAAAATCATTCTTTAATAAATAATTATCGCAGCTAACCGTGTACAAATATTTTATGGATAATGACGTCAAATGTAGACTGTCAATTTACTAAATAAGTTGATTTATCCTCGTATTTATAGTCTAAATGTCAAGTAGAATCTCCACCGGCAATTCCATTCTGCTCCATGAATCGGTTATGCTACAGTTGTACAGATCCCGTACCTAACCAAAAAACTCCTGTTGAAATGAAAGATAATGATCCCTGGCCTTATGTTAAACCATGTCTAATAAAATATCAAGATAATCTTACGACCGATCCTTGCGCTGATTTTAATGATGAAACCACATACAAAGTGGACTACTATGCTAAAGCTTTGTGTCGCCCGAGATATAATTTCGCACCTGTAAATGGATTTGTTCCTCCTATTACGCCTTTTAATGGTATGTTTTTGTAAAACAAATTATGTGTGACAGCGCAGCGTTTATATAATTCCAACGTCTCTTATCTGCTAAATTTTTCCAATTTTCAATTGTTTAGATGATACTACCATGAAGGTTTCTTATCGGGCCTACACCCCAAGCGAATATAAGAATGCGAAGACATGTTCCGGCAATCCATGTGGTATTAAGTGGGGATTAAACGACTGTCCTGCAAACGTCAATAAATGCTTACCAAGATTTCCGTCACCATTTGGAAGTCCTATAAAGCCATTTGTAAATAGCGTTCTTATTAATTTACTCCCTCTGTAGAATATTCCAATGACACAAAAATTACTTTCTTATACAGAACTGCCAACACTGCCGCTGTCCGTGTGGTCCATTCGACAACCGCTCTACATACAACCAGGATTTCAAATTTCGGTCGAAATTAGATACGGACGAACAAGAAGAAGAGATGTGTAGAAAAGTAAACGTTCCTGCTGGCGTGTCTCTCTATCGGTTTGACTACGTCAAACAAGTCGGGAAAAAGGCTGCTCGGATGCCCCCGCCTGAGTCAAAAGGTCACAGATGCATGCACCCGTCTAGCATTAGATGCACGGACACTTTAAATCGCATGTCCTTTTACGACTTCTGGAAGACGTACGCTATGCTATCTTTAATTAAAAAATATAATGCACTGCACACTTAATCATGTCATTGTTTTTGTAAATGCATACGTGATACATCTATTTTTGTAGGACGGACCCATCTGTACTCAAAGATTTGTACATTGCCAAGCCTTACATTAAGACACGAAGATCTCAAGACTGCAAACAAGACACAGGCTGTTGTGAGGACTATGGAGATGAGGAACCGATTTTGTACCAGCCGATAATAATCAAGAAGAAAAAGAAAAAATACATTTCACCTTGCCCTTCTCCTTGTTCTCCACCCACAGAATCACCGTGTGATCCAAATCAATTAGAAATAGAGGAGATCCGGCGCTGCAGAGGAATACCTTACTCAGGACGAAATATCCGAAATCAAGCCAAGACAAGTCTAGTTTGTGACGGCCATGATGGTCAATGATCAGCCATATCTTACTTTCTTTATTCATTGTCATGTTTGAAAACGAAATACCCCGAAAAATAATTCAGTCCAGCATAAACTCAAATATATTAGCTTTAACTGCTTTTTATTAGCTTTTTTGAAGTATTTATTTTAGTTATAATAATCATCTGTATTTTAACGTTAAGTCCAGTGGGACGCAAAAACGTTCCTAAATGATTAATGTTGACTATAGATGTCTTGGAGATTCTTGTACCATTAGTTTTCCTTGTTTACATTCGATCTTTCTTCCATGGTCTTATTCTTGCCATGGCGGGAATCTGGTTGCTATTCTAGAATCCCAACCTGGGGGGCCGATTCGCTTTCCGTTGCGTTCAGTTCTGATTTTGGTGGCGGCAGGTCCTATTATTGGTGTAAATTAGATCTTCCAACAGAGCTTTAATTAAAATTAAATTGTTGTGAATTAGAAAAGGTACGTTTGCATTGTTCGTTGCTCTTAAAGAAGTACTTGTAGGTAATATTTTTTTTACGAGCATGATAAGGAATTTAATTGTGTAAAGCTTTATTAAGGACAATTTACTGTCGTATAAAAGTTCTTTCATGAATAGTTAGTATAATTATTACAAAATATAATAAATACATTTGTATGTTATTACACTTGCTTGTCATTGCGTTTGTTTGTTTTATGATATCTTTCCAGAGTGTACAAGAACTTTTTTCACGGCGGCACGGACTTAAGTAAATGTTGAGGACAACACGTGCACTGTCCAGGATGTTTAACATTTCGATTTCGGTGGACGGGAATATCTCCAGTGGGAAATCAACCTTGGTGACAAAACTGCTGGAAGAATTTCCGCCAATTACTGCCACTCCACCGGATCTGGAGGTACCTTTTTACACCGAATAGAATAATTGCAATTGCAATGTGTAACTAAATTGTAAATTGGTTGGCTGGCATGCATTTTGATTAGATAAATGATTGAGGAGATAATTGTTTACGATTGTGGAAATTATTTCGTAGGTTATTCCCGAGCCATTAGAAAAATGGTGCAACATGAAGGGGCATAATCTTCTTAAAATGTTTTACGAGGATCCTGTTAAAAATAACTTCTTATTTCAACACTACGTCCAGTTGACCCGCCTCATGGACACCATTAAGAAGCTGAAACCTAAGGCGGATAGCTTAGACTTTACTGGTGATAGAGCCCGAATTCGATTGATGGAGCGCTCGTTGCAAAATAATAGGTAAATTATTATATTACATTTACACAATATAAAGTGTACCAAAAGATAAGAAAGGTTTTGTAAATGAAGTGTTATTTATTTGAAGGTATTGCTTCATTGAACTTGCTAGAAAGCAAGGGGATTTACAAGAAGCAGAGCATGCCGTTCTGGTTGAGTGGTACAACTGGCTGGAGAAGAACCTTGACCTGAAACTAGATGTAATTATATACCTTCAAACAAATCCAGAAGTAGTTTACTCCAGAATGAAATCGAGAGGTAGGGCCGAGGAAGCTACAGTGCCGCTGGAATACTTAACTGCATTGCATGAAACATATGAAGACTGGCTTGTTCACCAAAATCCTGAAGATGCTTCAAGGAAGCAGGATGTTGTTATAGTGAATGCAAATCAAGGCAAAGATGAAGTTTTCGAAGAGGCAAAAACTTTGCTAACGGAACATTTGAAAAAACATAGACCAGAAATATTTTCGCAGGTGACTCATCGTGGTCTCAATGGGGTGCCACATTGTTTGGAATGACCATCGTATCTAACTATTATAGTGTGACTGATGACTTCGTTTTGCAATTTTGCACCTATTTCTGTTGGTGTAAGTATTAGTTAGTACTTATTGACGTAGCTATTTAATTTAGGTAGATGCGGGCGTGAGTCCAATGACTGCTAAACTTGCTAGAAGTGAATTTGATAAGCAGCCGCTTACCGGTTTAGAAATATTTTCTGTTCTTTTAGTTAAACATTAACTGATTCACATGATTCGGTGGAGATGTTAAAGCTAACCAATCGTAAGAAGTGTTTCCTTCAATTACCGAAGTGCTGTTTTTTGGTGGTGGGATTGTTGGCATCCTTTTAATTTTATTTCCTACCAACTAAAATATTAAGTACTCACTGTTGATGAGCTAACTTATTTATGTCAAATTATGCCTTCGCGTCGGTTGCAGATGTGAAGGACTACCGATGTAATGAAACAATGTACATTATACGTAAACATTTTTGACATATTCCCATTTTGGGTTTCAAGATTTTAATATTACGTAATGAACAAAGCTATAAAACAATATTTTCACAAAGAGAAAATTCTATAGAGCTTTAATTAAAATTTTAAAGAAAAACTAAGATCTTGTAATAAATGTAGTGAAATGATCTTAAATTAAATCAATCCTTGACTGTTCTCAAAATGTTTCTTCATCACGCCATTCAAACAGTGTATATTCCATTATTTTCGAGCCCCGAACCTATAAAATAATTGTTTAGATTTGATAGAGAAATGTGGTTTAGCAGCTACAACAATTACTACAATTATTAGTGTTGTAATCTAAATCATTCGTTGCAGAGAGTTGACTTACAAACATCAGCGAACTTCCCATCAAAGTCATTGGCGAGTGAGCATTGTTGGATGCTTACGTGCTGTTTCTCTGCTCGGCAGGGCTTAGCTTTGGTCTCTGGAGGACTAAAAAATTTGTTTATGAACGTCAGAACAGATGGTTAATATTTAAAATGTTTCATGATATGTTCAGCGTTCAATCTCACTTAACGGTTTTGACATCTCAGAGTACATAGAGAAGATTATATGTAAAATTTTTACCTTGTTGGATTGACCTTATTCCCTCGTGGGATCTGATGTTTGCTATCAATTTTTATCCAGACGGGAAACTGCGGCTGGTGCACGCAACGCAGGGACTTTTGGGTTAAAAAGTTTACCAAAAAGGATTCTTGATTTTCAAATGTATCAAAATAGTTATTTCTCAACGTGATATTCAGTCCCTGCATGTATTAATAATAGTTTAACTTCAGTGCATTCATTCAGAATCTTGCATAGCATGTAAGTGAATTAAAATTGTAATACAAATTTCATACAAATGTTCATACAAATTTCAACCACTTATTGGTGCCGACTTTCTCCTCATGGGTTTTTATAACGTGTACATCGAATATAGAAGTAACTATGTCGGGCTCAAAACGCAAGCGATAATTCGAACCCATGTAAGCCTCAAATGTTATGTAAAAACTGGCGATGGCATGGTTTGACACGGTAAACATTTTTGGCTTCTGACTGATGGCTCCATTAATTGAAATTGAGGATGTCTATATAACAATATTAAATTTTGTACTAATATTACATTTTTTTAGCGTTTCCAATTAGTAAATACGAGAACATACTTGACATTTTGCTAAAGCTAAATGGCGTCGGTGTGCAGGTAAAATCTTTTCCAAATTTTCTTCATAAAAAGGTTCCATGAAATCTGAAGGGAACAATGTCTTCGGGACAATCCTCATAGCGAGGCGTTTTTTATAGTTAGAATCCATTAATTGTTTACTTGGCAAGCGGAGGTAACGAGGCGGATATAATAATTCTAAAAATAAAATTTATTTTTCATTTAAGCAAATATTTAAGAATGCGCAGCTAATTATTAGTTTGCAGTTATTTTATTTGAAAATTTACTTGGTCGATTGTTTCTGTCAAAGCCAAGAACCACCGAATTTTTCTTTTGTGGGAGAAGAAGAGACATATCTGTGTTCAAGCCAATAAGTTTGAAATCATTAGTTTTCAAATCCACTCCATAGAAAAATACATTGTTCTGATCCAGAAAACCCAGCTTTCCTTCATCGTCACCTGTAGTAAAATTGTTCCGTGAATTGAAAACCTTAAAACGATTCCATCTGTATTCAGTTTAATGTTACCTAATTGAAACGATGACGTCCTGCCTAAGTAGCAATGCTCAGATCTGATGACATGTTTTCCTTTAGCTCCGCGGGGTTTCTCCCCAATATGCGTTAGTATTTTGTCGTGCAAGTAAAATGCTGCCGGAGTGGCAAGTAAACCTGAAAAATAGGTTCGTGAGCATTGAAATTCCAGAATATTATTTAAATCCTGTGCATGTCAGTACACGTCACCTTCGTCAGTTATTTGCGAATACCAAACTTTACAGTCGTCCCAGATTAGAAAGGCCATTTCATTTCCGATTCTAGAAGCCTGAACAAAGCCCTTCGTAGTGACGTTTGCTTTATCAAAATTCATCAATGCTCCATCACTAGATTTGTATTTGCCCAAATAAACCTGTTGTATGAGAACAGTTTATTATTTTACATATTTTTAGCATAACGTGATTTATTTTAATAGATGGAGTAAGAAAAATGTATTAGCGTTACCGTATTGTTGGCTCGGTGCAGTCCAATTAACATTTTCCAGTTGGGGTAAAACAAAACTGCTTGCAAAATTCCCTTATTGGTAGGAGCTTGCAGGCTGAGTTGCTGGAAATTTTTTCCTCCATTATAAGATATGAAAATTCTATAGTGAGGTAAATTGTTTTCATTATTATTACAGAATTCGTAGATCTAATTAAAAACAGACTAAATGGCATTCCCCGTTCTATGTTTACATATGTTACGATGTGCGGTATTTAGTGAAGTAATGGTTGAAGTAAAGAAACCAACATTGATTCAGATGATGCTTCCTGGAATGCAACGACGGCATCTCCGTGGGTACATGAATTCTTTGCTTTGGAGCAACATTTTTGACTTATTACTCGGTTGACTTTCCTAGATATACCTGGAATGCCATCATGCTAACTGTTTGAATTCACATAAATGTATCTCCAGGGCTAATGAGAAATGCACTTAAAACCATAAATCGCCAACTTGCAATGCATGGAATCATCACCTTCTGCCACACTGTAGGACAAATTGCGATGAGGTCGTCCTAATGCCCGCCGGTAATTTATCTCTATATCGCCTACACGCATCACATACCCGTCTTCCATGACGACGAGTAAAGCATCAAAAACGAAATCAAAATCCACTACACCAACTTCAACGTGTCTTTTAGCTCGATCTTCCACAGGAAGCTTTTTCCTGTCCATCCGTAGAGGATGGCAATAAGCCCTCGTCAGACGATTCGCTGCCCATGTTAAATGCAGGTATTTACTGCGAAAGATAAATTAAAATGTTAATATGTTCGCATTCCCCTGCTTGGTAAATAAGTTACAATTTATTTAGTATGGGGAAGCTGATGAGACGCAAATTACTATGAATAAACTGCTAATTCCATGCCCCGTTCTTTTTCACAGGGACTTCTAAGCAATCGAGCACGGTCGTGGTTCCATTTTAGCTAAATGTGCAGTATAATATTTTTAAGTTTCTAACTCTGCTACAATCTTTAAGGTATTTTTGTGAGGATTACAGCTTGCAACTTACGAGTGGGAAATTAGGGTCCAATACAGTCACGTTACCTGGGTAGAAAATTTTAATTAACAACGCGTATTTCCGGTAAGTTCACTTTTATACGTAGAAATTGTATACTATATTTAACCTGGCCATTCAAATAAATGTAAATCTGCCTTATCCCACAAGTCGTACGCAGCACTTGTGTTTCGGTCATTATTATCGTATCGATTCCCGGAGTTGTAAACTGGATTCTGTCGTAATTTCTGCATTGGGATAATTAGGTTGAACGTTGAGGAGCTATATAATGAATTTACAATTTTAGAATCATATAAGTACATGGGCAAGGTATGGCACTAAACAAAAGAATAATTACCTCCGTGTGATGTCAACATGACCAATGCTTGTTTGCCAAAATAATACACTCAAAATAGTCCGGACAATAAACTTAAACATGATGATCGCCGCAGACAATCAAGCTTGCAACAAAATCAATTATTCATGAAGCTAAATACTACTGATCTGATTCAATATATCTGTGATCTGTGACTGCAATACTGCAAATTTCATTCAAACTGAATAAGTTACCATAACAATGGACATATATTGTATATGTTATACATATGCAATAAATATATGTAGTATAAGTATATGTTATTACATATTGGAAATTTAGACAACTTTATTGAATCATTTAAAGATTACTCTAAATTTGTTGATCAGGTACAAGTTGCTATCTTAAACGACAAAATTACATCTGGTACACGAAATGTAACAGGTCATTTTGTGTACCATGTTTTTTGTCATCACTAGACTGAACACATCAAATTAATGTCTCAAAGCCATTAAATCTACTGCAATGGACAATTGAAATGACTAGCGAAATGATTTTTGCTACAAAATACCCCTAATTCTTAATTCCATGAGCACAAAAGCTTTAATGTTCTGATCCTCGATAGATTCCAGTTCTTTTAAAACCTTAGCTTTACTAAGGGTCGTTTCAGTAAATTGTTTAGTTACATTTTCTGCATATGTTATCCACACACAGTCATTACAGCCTGACATACAACAATTTGTGGGTGCCTCTGACATGTCAATGTGAGGCTCCTCTACGTCAGGCATGAAAACTGGCCTGGTCGTGTCTCCTAGACCCTTATTAATTTTAGACCCAAATACATGTTTTTCTTCTAGTATCCTCTTCTGCGAATCTTCATTCAAAATCTCATGTTTATCTTTATTATCCTCCCCTCCAGCAGCACGCTCTAACAACTTCGATGTAGCAAATGTTGATTGAGTTACCAGTTTTTGCAGTTTGAACAATGTAAGTGTAGAATTCCGAGGTAACATCTGTAAAATCATACAAAAATAAATTTCATAAAACTATAAAATTTGTCACCATAAATCTATTTAGGGAAGTCCATATTAATGATACAACGCAGTTGGCAAAATTATTTGCAGATACATACCTCCACAGCTCGGATTATCAAATTGCGCTGCAAATTGTTGAGGAGTCTCAAGTTTTAAGTGCAAACATCATCATCCTATTTTTCAGTAATTTCAGTAAATAATAAACTAAAAGATCAAATGTTTATTTATGACTTACAGTTTACAGATACCTGCAAAGTTTAATTAAGTAGCTTAAATTTATTAAATTAGATTCTCTGTTACAATTCTGATGAAGTTAGATTTTTTTCTATTTCGACAACCAGTGTCAAAATAAATATTTTAAATGCAATTCTGTAGCCCTCATGCTCTTTGGCTTCTTGATATAATTTAACGCTTTCATTTAATTAACTATTTTTTAACTGAATATTTGATAATTTAGGAACAAATTTCCTTAAAGTAGTGTCCTAAAAACTATAGAATATGTTACTCTAGAACCAAATTTGGCGGTTTGGTTCTTTCGAACTTGAAGAACTGCCATTGAGTTCTATCGTCGCTTGGACCTGCAGCTGGATTTGATCATTTGTCATTGTCATTGGATCTTCTTGAACAAAAACAAAAACATACAAAATAAACGATTGAATGACGAAATGATGGAGGAAAAACTGCTGCTGGATTTGCATAAAAATAAATCAGGCATTCTTCGATCAATGGTTTAATATTGAGCGGCGTGGTTGTTGCCATTAAAAGGCAAAAACAAGCCAAACGATTTTCGGATTAAATATAACGGTTTATAATTTAACTGAGTTTAACTGCATTCACAGCATCAGTATTTCAAAAAGCTTTTGCTTACAAATTAATTGGTATTAGCCATCAAGATCAATTATTATTAATTAGCATTCAAGAGTTTAATTTCAACTTTCCCATTTGTGGAAATTAATAGATGGTATTACTTATTACAGTCAGCGACGATAATAATTTAATTATTAAAAATAATTATTGTTGACAAAATATATTTTTATCTTCTGATGCTCATTCATGTATTAAAGTTAAAATAGCTATATATATATATGATAATATTTAAAAATCAGTTGCAATTTCGTAGATATTACAAATAAATTCCATATTATATCTATATATATATGGAATATTCTTTGTATTAATAGAAATTTGAGATTCTTGACCGTTTGCATATATTGTACTATTTTCCATATGTGCAATTAAGTGATTTATGTAAACATTCAGGCTAATAAAATAATGCATAAAAGACTAATGATGATGTTCTAATAGTTTAATAATAACGAAATGATTGCTACTACTTAGGTCTGCAGTCGACAATAAACAATACAAAAAATTGAAAATGGCCAATTTTCAATCGCGAGGCGATGCGTTTTATGAAGAGTTGCTGTTGAAAGCTACATCGGGTGTCCTGGAAGAGAAGCCGTTTATGGTGGTTAAAGCAAATGTTATTCGTCACCCGATGAATAAGGACATCGTGTTTCCGGTTGAATTCAGCATGGCTGCGTTTAGCTTGAACAGAGGAGTGATACAGACTTATACAACATTAATTGAGCCTCGTAGGTCATCGATATTATTAAACTTCAGTATTGGGTCATGTGTCTGAAAGGATGGTTGCAGAATGTAAAAAGTTGTGTTGATTAAGATTTGCTTTAAAGATTTTGATTGTACATATGTAAATTTGTGTGCTAGAGCCTCTGCCAGTCGGTGCAGCCTATTATGCCCGCGTCCTGAAAGATGACTCGGATTTGCCGATACCGGGAGTAGACCCAGAGTTCACGGAGGCTCACCGTGACTACGCTACCATAGCTGACAATGTTAAGCGCATGGTATTAATGGTTAGTTTAAAATATTTAAATGTAGAAAATAGTTATATGTTTAATTAATGTTAATATCTAGAGGGTTCATTTTTTTTGCATTATAGCATTTATCTGGAAGCACGGGTCGGTTGGCGAAGAAATATGTTTTTGTGATGAGCTCGGATTTGTCAGCGGCTGTTGGTACCTTTAAGTGGTTGGCAGAACATAGTGGAGGTATGCGTATTTACATCAAACATACTTTGTTAAACTTGTTTCATCCAGATAATTTAAAAAAATCTATTCGTAATTCATACACTCTTTTAATAACAATTTAGACTCTGAGTTGTCTTCGTTTCTTTTGGGGATTGAATTCTTGGATTTATCCAAGCTTTTCTTCCGTATGTCAAGAATTGTCAATACTAGGAACCCCTTGTTTATAAATGGGATGTCGCAGTTTCAGTTAGTGGTACTAGGAGAAAAACAACTGAATAAACCAAATGGCTTCAGCTTTCGTCCAGAAATAACTTGTCCATTTCATTGCTCGGTAAGAAAACAATTAATTTGCTTTTAAGGAATGTGTACATTTACGGGAATGGTATTAGAAGCAAAAGAAATAATTTGCACTTTAAAACTATACTACTAATTACTATTTATTAAATTAAAAAAAACTTGTGAAGATTTATTGTGTGATATTTTGCAGACTGGATACAATAAGATGGACATGTGTGCAAAGAACTGGATTCTTCGTCGAATTTTCATCATTATAGAGGAGTTTCTTGACGCTTTAGAAATTGAGAAAACTAGTGGCCACGACATTGAAAAGTATCCTTTTGCAAACTTCACTCCATTACATGTAGTAACACGGAATCGAAGTATTTGCCCATTTATTGTGGCCCATAAAGACTAAGCGTTCTCACGTGCATATCAAGTTTATGCTATAGTACAGCTGGGAAAAGGACGAGCCCGAAAATTAATTCCAAGTAGTATCATTTTTTGTTCCATTGTTGTCGTACTTCAATTGGTTTTATCTTTTGACTTAACTTTATATGATTATTATTGTTAAATTACCACTTGATAAGTTTACAATTACATAATATCATCATTTCATCTTATTGGAATAAAGATTTCAGATCTTTTATGAGTAAAATAAATGTTGATTTTGTATATTTTGACTAAAATTATCATGCTTCCATACGGATTTGTTTCATGAATTTTGTTAGTTTTTATACTTCGTTGTCACGCTGTATGTGTACAACTTAGCATTTCTTTTAATGTTGTGATTATAGTTTTTGAATGGCAATTGTAGTACCTTAATGTTATTATGGAAAAGAATAAGAAAACCACAAAGAGGTGCATTGAAGTTGTAGCTGTTTGTAGCGAATATAAAAATACCTTTTAGGTATAATTAAAATAAGTGCTTCATAAGATTGTCAGGTTTAGGACTAAAACGATAATTATAAACAACAAATACCAGTTGTATCTATTTCAGGACATCAGCAAAAATAAATTAAAGCTTTACAAAAACCGGATTTTCCACCACACCCTTAGCAATGTCACCTTCGATGTATTTGCACACAAGAATATAATACTGTAACAATCGTATTATCAAATCTGTGCTTCAAAGCAAGCAATAAATCCATTACATCAACCCACACAAGATTACCTTTGCACACGGGATGGCCAGTTACGGTCGTTCCTATAATAGGCCATACATAACGATGACAGGTAATGTTTTACAACCCAACACTCGGTATTAAGTCGCTATCCCCCAAGATCTTTTAGCTCCGATGTTTATTCATGCAACTAGATCTTTGTGGCCCTATTTATTGACAAACTTTTCACTCTGATCTCCTGCAAGAGTCTACCTAAACAGCAGACATGGTATTAATATTCTAGACATCCATTAAGTATTCAGTTTATTGAACTCAACGGGCGTATATGACCTAAGGTTATATTGGTTTAACTCCAAGCTAATAAAATCTTGTTCTTGACAGCAACCTGTGTGTTGCAAATACGCGAAAATAACATGAAGTGTACCTGGTTACCTGTACATGATGCCTGATGATGCACTTAAGTTTGAAACAAGCAGCCTTCCGACCAAGTTATTTACTGGTTTTATGTTATTGTTGTGGGATACTGGCATAGGATGTTTTTTTGGTTCAGTACAAGGATCACGGTAACTGTATTCCGGCAAAATATCAGAAAGGGGTGAAAAAAGTAGTTTACAGTGCAGTATGCCATTTGGGCTTGAAGACGTGTGAAAGTAGTAATCGGGAGAGATAAAGCTAAGGAATCCTCCACGTGCATACTTTACACACTGGATCACTAACCGCGCAAAAAAAGTTTCCCCGACAAAACTAATCATCATCATCATCGAGTGGAAGATGCTGCTTGGAAACTCATTATAAATTCATTAACAGTATAAGAACAGGGTGGATAAAAAATGATCTTCCCCGGTCGTCCTTGATAGAATTTCTTGAACTTAAGGGGTTGAACTTCTTTTTCCGTTTTACTCTTAGGGTTTCATCCACCGACAACTGAACTGGAGTAAGTGTTCCACTTAATGTTAGGTGGTTGAAAGTATTCAGACTTCTGCCAGTAATTTCTTATCAGTCCAGCCATAGACATCGAAGGGAAAACTTACTTGCTGCTGCTAGTATATACATTTGGAATCCACGCACGTATACCTTGTATAATCATTTACAAGATCCCGTTGTCAAAATGGGACTCAGATATCCAGACAAGTTTCCAACATCTACGGCTTGTGTCATCGCACTCTTCCTCATCTTCACTTCCACTTTTATTGGACACTGTGATGCAGATCGGGTTCCGGGCAATGCTGGTCAAAGAGGAAAAGTCGTCTGCTACTTCGAGAGCTGGGCCGAAAGTCGACCAGGAATAGGAAGCTATGGAATTGACGATATTCCCGTCGAAAAATGCACTCATCATATATATTCCTTTGTCGGTGTTTCCAATGTCACTTGGGAAGTTCTTATTCTTAACCCAGAAGTAAGTTCTTTTTTAGTTATAATTTATTTGCGTCTTACCTCCCCCACAAGAAAAAAGTTTTAGGCAAAGAGTTTTTCATTTATAATAACGACCTGAGTAATTAAAATACTCCAACTAATTCATAAAGTATATTACGGGCTACGGTAGTATGAAAACTAGTCAATTGCAATAAATACTGAGCATTTGTAAAATATCTTTAAGTCATGAATTTTCGGCAACACTACGAAGACTCCATTACCAAAAAATAAACCTGAGTACGAGGCCCTGCATCATCATGTTTAACAATGGGGCAAGACAAGACGGACAAATTAAACCTTAATAAGGTTAAATTAAAATTGACTTTAAATCTCTTCATTGACATACTTTACAAAACTGAAACCTGAACTATTTGTGACAGTAACACGTTACCCCTCCAACAGAAACTCACATTCTTATTGTAGCTTCTTGCTTTATACCCGTTATGATTTACCGTTTGTTTTTATAATGTCGGGTTTGAGATCCAGTCTGACCTACACTAGCTAGGCATGCCTACTTATTGTCTGAACATGTATTGTTTAAATAGTGTATGTACAGTTATTTTGGAACTGATTGTGTAACATATGTATTACCCCCTGCAAGTTACGGCAAGAATGCACTTTTGTGTTTCGTGAGTTGGTACCATAAAAGACTTTCGACTTCATTCCTTCTCTTGCCTGCGGGGCACTCTGAGCCTCCATTTGACGCATTGGCGCATGAGAAACTTTCGGGATAGATTTAATTTCAAAGCCGTGTTAACATTATTCATACGTCTATACACACTCTCCGCTAAACATAAATACAGTCAGAAAAATAAATAAGAATAATAATAACTCTTCCTACAATAGACTTCTACTTTAGTAACATACATAGGTAGGTAATATGTATGGACCAATACAAGTCCCAGTATTATAGTCCCAGTTTTAGTACCCAGTTTTAATAACTAAATTCGCATTTCTTATTGAAATTTTGAAACAAATTAAAAAATTAATTACAAAATTGATTAATTTAAATTGATTAGCATAATAAGCCGCTCGGTCACGGAGGCAGTATTATTTGCTATATTGCTGCATAAATGCAATGACTTTATGCACTTACTACTTACCTAGGTACTCATGTAATGTATGTATAGTATGTACTTACACATGTATGAAGGGGCGAAATGATACCATATTAAAATAATAAAATCAGAGAACTTGGAGAATGAAATGTGCAAATATGTATCTATACGGAAGTTGAGAAGGTGGAAGAAGGGAAAAACCACAGGTACCTTGCATTGTATTATAGAAATTAGGATTAGGACGGAGCTCTGCTGCTGCATGAGGATACACCTCGACAGGAGTAATAATATTTCAGATGAAGAGCATATTTAGCCGATTGCCTCAAAGGAGGTGCAAAAGTTTGCAGGTAATTAACATATTAAAATAAACTTGCTGTGTGGGATTTTCAGATGGATGTTGAACAAGGGTACTTCAAGAAGTTCACAGATCTAAAGAAAAAATATAAGGATCAAAAGTTCCTGCTAGCAGTCGGTGGCTGGGCTGAAGGAGGGAAGAAATATTCACAATTAGTTTCTATACCTCAGAGGAGAAAGACTTTTATTGCATCAGTAATTTGTAAGTTTTCTCCCTCAGAATAGAAAATATTCACTGGATGTAAACACCAAGTCTTTCTAATGCAGACATTGTAGCAGATTAACAAATGAACACAAAACTTTTCTTGCAGCCACATTGCGCCAGTATGATTTTGATGGATTTGATCTGGACTGGTAAGAACAATGAATATAAGCCTCATTTCATTTTAGTTTAGAAATTAAAAAGCATATATGCACATGCAACGAGTACTGTTTACGTTATAAAGGGAATACCCTGGAGCCTCCGACCGTGGTGGAAGTTACGGCGACAAGGATAATTTCTTGCGGTTCGTTACCGAGCTTCGGGATGCTTTTGATAAGGAAAATAAAGAATGGGAAATTACAATGGCTGTGCCATTAGCTAGATTCCGACTTCAAGAAGGATACCATGTCCCGGAGTTGTGCAGGTATACGGCGATGTAATTCGGTTATATTATGGATACCATTCAGCTCACCTTCAAGATCTTATTTATTTGCCTATAGCCTCGTGAATGCGATTCATGTCATGGCATATGATTTACGTGGGAGCTGGACAGGATTCGCAGATGTCCATACGCCATTGTACCGCCGACCACAACATGACCAATGGGCCTATGAAAAGCTGAATGTCAACGATGGATCCCAACTCTGGGTAGATATGGGATGCAAACGAGACAAGTTAGTTATTGGAACAGCTTTCTATGGACGATCGTATTACCTTGGTGATCCCATGAATAATAAAATAGGATCTGGAATCACTAAATGGGGTCACAATAATGGCGCTGGCGATGCCGGTGAATTTACACAGGCATTAGGATTCATCAGTTACTATGAGGTAAGTCAACAACTTGAACCCAACCACCGCAGTCACAATTGTAGGTGTCATTTTTTATAAATATATATAAGTTTATAAATATTATTATAAAAATCCACAATCATAAATAGGTAACATGAATACAGATAAGCCAAAACATTTTTGTGCTAATACAAATTGTGTATTTGACAGATTTGTCTGAAACTGAAATCCAGCAATTGGACTCAAATGTATGATAACGTTGGGAAAGTTCCTTTCACGTTTTTCGAAAGAAATTGGATCGGATACGAAGATCCTGCTAGCTTAAAAATTAAAGTAGACTGGGTGCGTGATAGTGGATATGCTGGAGTGATGAACTGGGCCATTGATATGGACGACTTTAGAGGAGTTTGTGGACCAAAAGATGTTCTAATCGACGTTTTGAACGATGGTAAAGATTATTTCCCATATTTTCACAAACATACTCAATTTCAGATTGAAAAGTTTTCAGTAACAATAATGTAGCAACTCTTTTGGTATGATGCTTCCAGGCATGAAATCTTACGTCGTCCCCTCGGATAAGGCACCAGATGTAACAACTACCACGTTAACTCCTGTTGTAGAGCAAGCTCCAGTCACAGTTCCTACTACTGAACGACCTCCACCAGGAGGCCAACAACAACAGCAGCAACAAAACCAACAAATGGTCGTTGGCTCTACTGAATCGCCAGCTGGTCCACCTGGAGCAATGAATTGTGAACATCAGCAATACTACCCACACCCAGCAGACTGTCAAAAAGTAAGTACTAGATGCATTAAATATGAACCGTCACAACCTTATTTCTACACTTTTTTCCAAAGTTTTAACCCTTGTTTAATTTTGCAGTACTACTGGTGCGTCCACGGAAGACCCGTAGAAATGTCTTGCCAGGTAAATTTTGACACCTTAGAACAGGAAATGTCATCTTATAGCACCGTAAATTATTAGTAATAAACTATCCGAAAGCTTACGAAATCAATTTTTAATTTTTTTAGGCTGGAACGCAATGGAACCCTACCACTCAAGTTTGTGACTGGCCGAATCCCGGATACACCCAATGCAAGCAAAAATTGCTTTACTACGTTTATAACATAATTGCTTAGTATTGCTTTTTGTTGTAGTGATTGCCGTTTTTTGTAGAAGCCTACAGGTATTTATGACACAAATCAGTACTAGTGTGGTAGAGCATATGAAGTATAAAATGTCGTGTTTAAAAATGCGCCAATTGTTGAAGACTTGTTATTAATATTATTATTGTGCATTCATCTTAAAAAAAGGATACATGTACTGTTCAAATTAAATAAATTCAGTACCTGTACTAATTACTCTTTGAATTCTAATGAATTTATTTCTCCGTGATAAAAGCTCAACATGTGTAGGATCTTCGAATATGTATTTTGTTACCATAAATCATAAATTCATTGCATCATCATCAGCAGCAAATTAATACTAAACCGTCTATAACAACAAAACAAACACGAAAAAGGGTTGGGGGAAACACTTTTGCCGAGAGTATTTTGTGTTCTATTGATTTTCTCTGCATTTAAAAGGTAATGATGTCGCAATGAATAAACCAGTACAAAATATTCTGGTTTGGTTGAAGCATCCTTTACATACATAAACATCCTTTCCCTGGTAATCCTAATTGCTCAACACTAAGCAAATGATCAATAATGTTTACATCATTGATTCTTCAGATAAAGAACACCCTGCATACAAATCTAATCCCAAACCGAAATGTACTGAGATGATGCTAATGTGTTGAAAGGGAATGGGAATATATGGATGCCAGCTACCCTTCTACTAGGAATAAGTAATAAGGAAATGTCATCCTCAGTTTGTTATCAAACAATTATACAAATTATAATCTAAAGTTTTGTCATGCCCTTTAAATTACCTTTCCTTTCCTCCAATAATCTTCTTAGCTTTGTCAACAGCAGTTGATTTCCACGTTTAATCTTTGCATGTAATTATGTGCAATTAAATACTCTTGACAATTATGTCAATAAGGAAAAATACTGTTTTCAGAAAAAACCCGTTGGTGCATGCTGGAAACTTGAACATTATGCAATCTCTTCTATACTTGCTGCACGCTAATGATGTTTTCTTATAAATTTTTGTCTTTATTTCCTTCATGAATAATTTAGTCATAGCAAATAGTTTACTTAATTGTTAAACCATGCGACGAAATATGTATTCAAAGTTTTTAGTAATACTGTGATGTCGACTTCTTCTTTTAGACATTTCTGTTATGACATTAATTTATTTCTCTGGTATGCTAACGTAATTAAGCTACCTTTTTTGGTTATTTTATGAGATAGCTCGTATCTTAATAGCACACGATAATAGCAGGTTTTTAAATAAAAAGGTTTGGCTTAACTGCCTATTCCAGATTTAACCAAATATTTTTTTACTGTAGGAATCAAAACAATGAATCTCTGACGCCATTCGTCAGTAGCAACTCTAATAACTTTCACAAGGTCTCGTCAGTTTTATTAAGTACAGCAATGCATGTCACAAAACAAAAACAGGTAGACACAGTTACTTTACTTAAAATGAGCATATGGAATCTGGAATTAAAAATGGAAATGCAATAGAAGCTTCTATCTACAATTTTTTAAAAGCGTAAGTTCTATGAGGACAATGCCACGGTGCGGATTCAAAATAGGTAACTTACATGGTGTATGAATATAGAGGTAGATGTGCTTTGAATGCAGATTCCAAACAAGATATGAATTAATCTCAAACTCTAATGTAGCCACAAATATTTTCAAAATGGTATTTTATTTACAAAACAAAATTACATATTGAAGCCGCAGATGATTTGCCGCTTTGACGAATACTGTTCACAAACTCAACTGAAACTTCTGGACATAGTCTCCGTATATAAAGCTATATCATACGTATTGATTTGTAACATATATTATTTATTATAGGATTTTGTTTTTCAATTTTATTTATCTACAATAATAATATCATATATGTATATAATAACTTACCTAAGCCATAACACTGTTTTCTCATGGTTGAAATTTATATATGTACAGTAATGGATATTAGTACAATAATCTAACTACTAATGTCTTACAAACATATATGGATGGACACATAAAATTGTCCAAAGGTTCTTATTTCTATAATAAATATTGACTTATGAGATCAACTCCACCGCATAAGAAAAACAGTATATTTAAAAAAATGTGGGCTCAAACGGAGCGGGATCTCTATTTACAGGTAGCATACAAAACTCACACAACCCCTAGACTTTTAGCTCATCAAAAGTAGTATAGCTCGAGGTAGAAATTTGCTGTTGATGCGAGGCTTTGTGTGGTAAGGTCGAGAAGTTAGAAAAACTTCTGGGTGGAGGTGGTGGTTTCGGCAGTGTAGCAACTCCAACGCCACCATTGCTTCTCGGGAGAGTCGCCATAGCCCCTGGAAGCATCTGTGGTAGGTGTTGATGGTGGGAATGAGCCTGCTGAGGTGACAACAGTATCCCTCGATGGCCTATACTGATATTCTGGTGAGAAGAGTGGGAGTGAGCGGAGGATAATGACTGACCCTGTGACTCTGACTGGGGAATTTGATGTAATGACGTCGTGGTCGTCGAGTTGGATTTTAGCAATTCCGGCGGCTCGCCATATTTTTGGCTCTGCGATTGTTCAGACTCATTCTGATTCGCCTTTATTACCTCCGCTCGCTTCTTATCCCGTTGGTAGTAGACCAGGGCAAATATGAAGACGTTCAAGATAAGAAGGGAGCAGCCTGTAATAACATTTCAATATAATTAATTACTCAGCCAACAAACATTAATCACATAAAATGACAATATTAATGACATAAATGATACACGATGTACATACAAAGCCATTCAATTGCAAGAATTTCGGCAAAGTCATTTGGCGACGAAACCAGATTTAGATGTTAGTTTATTATTAATTGGAAAAAATTAAGTGACATTCGGATGCGAATTACAAAATTTAAGTGATCATGTTGAAAAAGTACCTATGGCGATGGTCGCTGAAAGGGCAGTTGAGGGTGAAAAGTAGGAAGGTTCGAAGACAGTTTCATTGCCTCTGTCAAAAGCAGTCCCACCTGAAGCCCCACCACCTGAAGTGGATGAGGAGGAAGATAATGGTGATAAGCAAGTTGTAGGTGGAGATGGTGGATTTCCATTATGACCAGCTTCCCCAGACTCTCCATAGCCCAAGTCGAATAATTGTGGATTATTCAATTCTTCTTCTTGCGGCAATCTCAAGCTATGTGGAGGAAGAAAAGAAACAAGGAAACCCGTTAAACTTTTCCCCTTTTTATATGGATGGTGATTATTTTCGGAGCCAATTGACTAGACTGCTGGATATAATTATCCCTTCTAAGTGTCCACACAATAGCTTAGAAAAATTCCTGCTCGAACTAGAAAGAGCATTTTTCATCCGAAGTAGACACATCGTCGGTCTTCTGGTGAACAATGGCTACATAATAATTTCATAATAACGCTATCTCCTTTTCCCTAATAGCATATCCAGCCTCCGCAAGAGTTTGCGGCACCAGCGAAAACAATGTCAGCAGTTGGTCACAATTTCTTACTACGCCACATTAAGCTTCTGTCTAATGGCATATTTTACCATGGTCATAATATCATCTTCTATAATAAACATTTCCATAATCGCCACGAGATATTAAGGTTAAAAGCATATTGAATTTTACATTGCGACAGCCTCAATCGTTTCCATAACGTGTATCTATCTCCTCTAACGGAGTCTCAGCTCAGCCGGTTTCCCATCGGATTTACTAACATTTAAAATTAAAGGAAAATGCTACAGCATGGGAATACAATCGGAGCCTCATCCTCGGATTCTTTGTCAGGATCTTCAAAGACATTCCAAATCTATTCTGACTGTATATGCTCAATAAGCTGACTATGTGTAAAATAAGAAATATAATGTTAGTCTGCGTTTATATAAGATAAATACGATTTACAAAATTACGTTAAAATGAGTTACAAACGCAAATATAATTAAATAAAGTAAAATTATTACGAAACGAACTTCGAAACCTGCTAAAAATAGAAATATCAAGTCACATTTCCTTTCCTGACAAATTCGTAGCCAATCTTTGTCTTCGTTAAAACAGCATTATTCATACTTGACTGTGTAAAGGAACATCAGTTGAAAGCTCGTTTTCTGACCTACAACGGCATAATTCCTATACATATGTCAACAAGCGGGTTGTAAATTACTAATTCATGATAATTAGATTACCTTCCAACGTAGAGAGATGCATCGTTACCCCCCTTCATTCGATTATGTGCACTAGAAGCGTAGTGGGCTCCACTTCTTTGCAACTCGGGCACCAGCCTGCAAAAGTGACAATTGTAAATGAAATCTCAACGAATTATTCCTTGTGAAGTGGTTTTTATTCATCCCTGACGTCGCGCTCTCCACTCTTTTTCCAACTTAAATTTTATGAATTCTAACCACGAGTCTCATTCATTTAGCTTTTATTCGGGACGGCTCTTTTATGTAAAAACTATTATGCAAAAACTATTCCACAACTTAAATCAAACATTCTTTTACTATATAGATCTACTGTTCTTTCTTTTCTAGACAGAAAACACGAATGCTTGCACCTTTGTGTGTTTTTTATGTTGCTACAAATGATAAGAAACAAATGAACGACGGAATCAAGCAGTTTCTACGATGCCGAAAATGGCATAATAAGGTTATATAAGTAAAGTAACAAGTGTAATAAAGTTGTTTGTCAACATTGTTATACCGAACAGCTCTTTATAATAAACGACGTATGGAGATAAAGACTCGCTGTGAGAGCGTAAATAAGAGTCGATTGGGAGAAATAACAGTGGAAAATAATTCCCAAGATTGAATGTCAGTGGATCATTTTTGTAAAGGAGGAAGACATAATCAAAGATCGGAAGCTGCGGACATTTCTCGCCCATCACTGCCATTTTGGCAGGTGAGTTGAGTTAGGAAGGAAGTGTTGAACGCGATATCCTTTGAAGGAATCAAATTGATTAATTACGTCAGTAGTGTTCCATATCGGAGGGATCTTATATAGTCGAAGAGGCTCACATATAGGTATGCATGTATGTATTTAATGTACGTATGTATATCAAAGAAATCGTGTAATAATATATATATCGTCAATCTTGTAAAAGGAAACTGAAAAGTTTTTGGGTCGTGCAGGTTCCCAGGTCCTCTTGTCTACGGTGCAAGAGAGTCTCTTTCTTGCTCACCGCATCAACCATCACGTACCATACATAATCACCATTATTGGTCAGCTACGTATAACAAAGTCTGGAAGGAATGCGGAGGTTGAATTGGTCAGCCTGCCCTGCAGTGAGGCAATAACGAAATAAGTATATAGGACTCAACTCTAACGACGAGAAAAGTAAAGGGGCACACACTAGTTTTTCAAAGTAATTACAACTCCCAGTGTTTTATGTGTGAACAAAGGGAATGGATTGAAAATGTGTGCGAGCAGAAGGAACTTGATGTGAGGCAGGCTGCTCCTTTCCTTTTAGTCGGGTTAACTTATTGACACTCATGCCCTCACGCTTGCCCGTCACCATTCAAGAAGTCATAAGTCATACGCAAAAACGATTTATAGCTCTTCTTCGTGCCAATGAAAAATTGATTGCGTAAAACTGTGCGACGATAATAATAGGAAAAGGGGATTTGCGGTGAAATCCGGGCACAAAATTTTACTTCCCCACCGAATTCGGCTCCATAATTAATGATAAACTTACCAGAAATCACTTCAAATTCGCTCCGTCAGTAGTCAACAGATATGCTGTATCAACGGATTACAGGCTACAACGAAGAAACTTGAGGATTTGCTTATACATACATTGTAGCTTGCAAGTATATACACGTTTTCCTTCAGTTGATGTTATAAACACATAACGAGATCCCTTTTCTCGAAGTGTGTTGCATGGAGAGAGCGCTTTCACTACCTTTTTACAGCATGCGATAACGGAGTCACCTCGTTTGAGCTCTCAGACTTGTTCTCCCTTTGATTCAGAATACAGAGAGCTGGTACAGGGATAAGCATGCCAATTATCTCTCGCAGAAAAAAACTAATTTGGGGACTGAACTGACATACGCTATTATTTTTGTTACTTCTTCGTCCGAGGATTTTCATTATTTTCAAGACTACTTCACGCAGTTACTGCTGCAGTTGCAACAACACACATACATACATGTATTCCTTATGTACATTACGTTACCATATGTACGTTTGTACCTTTCAGTATGTATCATTAATCTGAGTATACACTTGAAGATAATCAAGATAAGATCGACGAGCATAAACTCCCCACGCGGATTCTCATTTCCAGGAAATTGCACTAAAGCTTGTGCATGTTTTGATAGTTCCTTTTGAAATAAAATTGTTGTTAGTGTTAGTACTTAAAGAGCTTGTTTTGTGCAAATTCAGATCATGTTTACAAAGCTATAGTACCGTCATTGTCCTATTGAATTGCTGTATTAATGTATGTTGGGCATATATGTTGTTTAATACAAAAATTTAGGGCAATGTGAGTAAAAATAATGGACACGTCCGCGCGCACTCTTTTGAACTACAAAGTAATTATGTTGCCAAAACGTAATGGCCTGTGAAATTAGATAATTTTTTACCTGAGCCAAATGGCCATTTGATGAGCCCGGTAATGTGTACGGGTTCTAATTTTATTTGCGCTAATTTCCAGGTACTTTTGATGAAGTCGATCGTATGACTCCCAGGCCGGATAACGAGAACGAGTCCTCTCTTTGGAGATGGGCCATGTAGCCTCACTTTTCAAAGGCTCGTTGGGATCTCTGCGAATGCACAAATAAAAGTAGCACAATATCAAATTAACTGGCAGGAGCACTTGTAATACGAAGCTCGCAACGGATTTCAGCAACAGTGAGTTCCAAAAATGTAATTATGCAACACCGTTGTAGACGCGGGACTCTTAATTATTTTTTGGCAAAGATCTCCAATATCAAAACTTGTCCTCCTGCTACATTGTATGTACTTTAAATTTAATTTATATACTTAAATGCATAATAAATATAAACACTGTTATAATGCTGCTATAGACTGACAAAATTACTAAATTTTGGCTTCCAAGGAAAACAAGGGTTCAAAGTAATGAAAATAGGGGAATCATAAACGAGACCAGGTACATACACAGCATTTCTATTTCAAATACTATACATACTATAATATTTTATATAAACGTCGTGTTACCCAGAATGGACGAAATTCGAAAGAAACGTTATGATTAACTCCGAAAGCGCCATTTCGCTTTTAGTATAGTTGAAGGGTAGTGGTGGAGGGATGAAAGGTAGAACCTGACCAACAACTGGTTCAATCAGTGGGTAGCCAAACATATAATTCAGTTCTTCACCACCCGCAGCCCCAGATCGCTGTTAGAAGAAAAGTCAAATATAGTGCACAAGTCATCAAACTATACCTGAACAACCATAAAAACATAACTTTCCATGAGGACTCCCATCAATACACGCTATATAATAAAACTGACCTGATAGTTGTACAACCCATCTTTTGTAGCGTGATCAAACACGTAAAAATACGCTCGATTACTTTGCTGTGATTCAGCTGCGGCGATAACCGGAGCTAAACTCAGACAGTCCGTGACGGCGTTTAGAGTCAAGTCTCGGGTCGTTATAGGATGCTGAACAGATCTGAAAGGCGCACACAAAAAACAATGTTACAAAACTAGCAACAAAAATTGCGGCCTAGTACGAATTATAGGAGAATATTGGTAGCTCAAGAAGAAACATGCGAACTTCTATACGAGAGGATACGGGAAATCCTGGATGGTGTGCGTTCCTCTTTGGTGAGAATGTGAGGAAAGGTACTTGTAGGTGAAGAAAACATTTTATGGCTACGGAAATTTATTTTTTGATGAAGAAAATAAGTTTTTTGATCACGAAAATTTATATTTTTATGAAAAGATATTTTTTAAGGAAGAACGATACTACTTTAGGATGTCACTATTTTTAACGAGACGGGATAATTTTGTATGCAGAAAGGTTACTTCGAGTTGAAAATGACTCTTTTAAATGTAGGCTATTAGCTGAAGAGACGTTGATTTTAGATTTGAAATGGTCACTTTTTGATTAAGCAAGGCTATTTTTGGAATACGGAGAGCTGCATTTAGATGAGGAAAGGCTACTTTCAAATGAAAATTTGGATGGGAAAAGGCAAGGCTTAATATGAGATGAAAGAGGGCTACGCATTGGGATGAGAAAAGAATACTTTGGGATGAGGAAAGAATACATTTAGATGAAAAAGGCTACATTTAGATGAGCAAAGGATACTTTTAGACGCGAAAAGGGCTACTTGTAGATGAATAGATACAAAGTCTTGGACAATTCACCATTACTTTCTTCGTGTAAGGTACTTATCACACGCACGGCTTTGCTAAACTTCTTTTACTGAGCGTCATAAAGGGAAATTTATGAAAAGATAAGAAGAAGCGACGCACTGGCTGAAGCTACTACATCTTATTACAACATCCTAAAATCCGAATTAGGAGGTTTCCAGGGCTGGGAACATAATTTCGCATTTATTTTATATACATTGCCTCCCCCTCTCTCATAACGGAACTGCATACACGTATTGTGTGGAGGTTTATCGCCTTCCAGGTCGTCAATCTATCGCTCATTTTTTTCCTCCTCATCCTCATGCCTTACAGTCCTCACCACACATTTCAGAGCAATTTTCTAGGGCCGTATCCTAAGAATATCATTTCAGCCACATTGACGTGACATGATACTACAAGATTAGGATGGAAATTGCATACCTAAAACTTCTGGTGACTCTGCCTAACAATAAATTCCATGGGAGAAATGTCAAATTGACTAGAATGAATCGCTCAAGTGCCAAAGGTTACTTCAAGCGGGACACGTTGCAAGTTATGCATCAACTACTGCTTCCAATAAAAACTCTTAAACATAATGTACATATTCTCAAATTCAATGACAATCTCAGGCACAAAAGGACGCCAGTGGGAAAACATCGAAGGTATACTGATACTTATGTTTAAAAGCAATACTGATATCGGTATATCGCTTATACATAAAGGGGCTATAATTACATTCAACAGTATCGCATATCTTCTGTAAACATACTCTGTAAACTTTGTATATATAATACAAACGATTTAAAGTATAACACAAACAATTTTTTGTCGAATTTAAGAGTAAATTTATGCGGAGGACAATTATGCTCACAAGGCAATTTGCTCAAATTCCAACTTGCGGAGTCATAAAAACTAAAAGCAACTTTACAAGAAAAAGAAAACGGGGTAAAATGGAGGAAGTATTGAGATTGTAATTTAAAAATAGATGGAAGCTACTAGTTCTTTATTGATATGAAAATATATAGCAATATGGTTATACTGGAAAAAGCCAGTCTTCGGAAATGTTGTCAGGATCAGGAAGAGCGGAGTTCTCGGATACGCACGGAGAGAGGACACTAATATAGCAAAGGCATTCAGATTCAATAGTGGGCACCAGGAATCCATGACCCTTTTCCAGGGTCATAAGAGTAAGGTTTTATCTACACGTCAGAAAAAGGAAAGTGCAAAAGATTCGAAATGGAAAGTCTCTTACTTTTCCCAGTCAATGTACTCGTTTGTGATGGTGGCGAGAATCTCGTTGAGGTGAAAGCGATAAGAATTTCTGATGAGCGTCCTCAAAATTGCGTCACGACGTTGAGCTTCGAATCCCAAAGCCAAGTCATCCTGCCAATATCAAGTACAAACATTTGTTAATGTAGCTGACTTGGAAAGCGCATACGGAGTCCTTTTTGCGCCTCTCTGTCCTGTCGTCACTTCCTTTTCGACATATAGACTCCCAAAAGAAATTTTGTATTTTTTTTACTACCAAAGCCATGGCATACGGTGGTGCTTGGCAAAATCTTTTAGAGTCCTAACGTTGTTCCTTATCTTGTCAGAATAAAAAGTAGCGGCAAAAAAAACATTTTCACTATGGGGTACCAGGTGCGTAACACCACGGAAATAGCGCTGATTGAGTGCCAACACTTCTATAGAAGACTTTTGGGATGCAGAGGGAGATCTCAAAACTCTGCAAAATTACTCATACATGTGTAAAATACTTTTCTGACCACACTCTTTATTTCAACTTCTACAGAAATATAAACTTTTTAGCGCAGATGTAGACCCCAAAACATCTGAAAGCACAAAACGAGATTGTCGGTTATTTACTCGTCATACATACAAACTCGTCTTCCCTTTTGTATAGAATATTTTATTAAAAATTCTACGGAATTGTATAAACTGTATGACTGGCAGGCAAAGATGGAAACAGAAGCGATCTCTGACTTCCTTTTTCATTTCGACGACAAGTTGATCTACAAGTCGAAAGTTGATGTACGAATTCTGTACTAATATTTTATATTATGTCTTTTTATAAATATTTCTGTATAAAAATTCCCCACAAATGTCTTTATATACAAATTCTTCATAAATACTTCTATAAAACATCCTACTTAAATAATTTTATATAAAACATACGTATCTACACATAACTAAAAAAAATGCGCTGACAACTTCCAAAACTATGTTCTGGCCAACAGCGTTGAATATTCCAATTATTCTCGCTCATAAGGAATTACACAGCGCACATCCTCATTTACCACTGTAGACCTAGAAACTTTTTGTATCGAAACAGTATGTCCGGCCAAAGTTTCTGTTCCTCATTCCCATCTCCACGTGTACTTAATCACAAATGTGGACTTGTGGGTTTATGACGTCCACCCAGAAGAAAAAGAAGAAGAGTTGCGGGCATCTCAGTGCGGAGACTTATCCCCCGGTACAGCTCAATAAAGAGGGGTAAGTAAATGAAAGTCGGGGTATAAAGACTAATAATGGAGTTTGTTGGGAGAAATTACCTCGCTAAAGGCAGTCATCTTCTCCAAGGATGAAAGGCCAAATAGTAAATCATACTTCTTGGACACGTCTCGTTTTCCCATTTGAGACTCCATGGCCACCTATCAAAATTCAACAAGAAACCATGTAGTGACTTCAAATTACAGTAAAAATACACAAGCATAAGTTTTATATACAATTTCATACCAAGACACGAATCTATTTGATATAAAAACAAATATATCTATTTAATACAAAAAAAAACAAATATACTCCTGTAAAAACAATTTCATCATCATTTCAATTTCAAACTACTTTTTCCGATTAAAAGGGAGAGAGCTTCAATATTCTTTCGTTTACCTGTTCTGTTCTCAGTACTGATCTTATAAAGAATTTTGTGTGCCGTTCAATGTGTTAGTGTTACTTCAAAAGCCTTTTGAAGTTCAATGTAAATAAACAAAATATATTATCGTGCTGTGCTGACTGTCCTCAAATTTAATTTTAACTTTCGCAACTCAATAGAAAAGCTATACAACTCTATAATACACATATGTGTGTAATCCTATGAGACATGTGAATCCTCGTAGCTTTAAACTGTAATAGAAAATACACACGTAAGTGTGTAATACTTAAAAATAAGTATCTGTAATTTCCAAGAATTTCCACTATTGTGTATGTTATCATAGGAAATCTAATGAAAGATCCTGCAGGGCTTTTGATACAAACTTACTCATACACTTTAGCAATCGATACAAAAGTTTCCACCAAAAAAATAAGTTTCGAGAATGTGCCAGGAGAGATGAACAAATTTTAGGAAAACTCTGTCTGACAATATTTGCGATTGAAGCGTCAGTGACGACGATTGGAAGCTAAGTAAGTAGCAATACAATATATCGCAAGTTTAACTAAAGTTTCTGTATCTACTGAAAGGGGGAATGGCATGAGGCTTGGTCGAGCTCAATTCAGTGGTACAGATGGGAAAGGCTGTGCATTTAATTCAGTAGTTTATAGCCCTATGGACAAATGGACAATCCTGGCTGCTTTTCAAAACCAAGTTTCCTAGAATATAATGGATTTCTGTTGCAATAAATAAGAATGTAAACGAGAACGGAGCATTCTACTATTTATTTCAGTTTCTATTATTGATACTGGAGGCATGACTTTGACTTGCCAGATAATATTCCCGAAGCGACTCTAATAAAGTAAATTCCACAGCAGCCAAGATTGCTGATGCAGGTACGATGTTATCTCTATATTTATCCTTCTCATCTCCAGTTTTTCGTTTGATATTAAGTTGTATGTTACATGCGATCTCAAGTTATCAATAATATCTGATCTGCAGGTTTCCATAGGATCTTAATAATGTTTCCAAAGAATCTCAGTTTCCAGAAGATCTCAATTTTTTACCATGGGATCCCAATTTTCCCACAGAATCTCAATTTTTTACCATAGGATCCTGATTTGTCTATAGGAACTCAATTTTTCCTAGGAATCTCAATTTCTACTGTGATCCCAATTTTGTCAAGGGGTCTCAATATTTCCACAAGATCCAAACTCTCGGAATGTGCTCTCAATTTATTTATGTGATCTCAAATTATGTGCCTCTATTTTGATTTTGTGCATTACGCTGATGTAAAGAATACTCAAGAGTTTTTGCAGAACAATGCTACTCTAATACAATTTTGCGTATGTGGTAGCAAAAATGTTTAATAATTTCAATTCCTTCACGTACTTTCACATACATACAATACTTTCCCGTATACTCGCAGTCAATACTTTGACGTAGACTTATACTTAATACTTTCACATACATACATACTTAATAGTTCCATATACTTCTAATATTTTACGGAACAGAAAAGAAAGGCTTGACTTTGCAGTCAATATTATACGTTTGAAGCTGCCTCGCACTGCATGTCTTTAAAGAGGCTAGAGGAGCAGAGCTATTTGTTACGGCCTAAACATCTATCAAAAGTAAAGATGAAGTATAATACATTCTTCAAAGTCTCAAAAAATATAAAGACATTTCAACCTGCCAAATGTTTTGGAGACCTTTGTCAACTACACAGGGAATATCACGTTTATAGATTATTTCTAAGCTTTTTTGATATATAAGATCACATTTATATTATATCAACACTACGGCAATACCTACCTAAATAAATACATAGAAAAACATATACGTGTGCATTGGAATTATTACAGCAGCAAGAGACGTAACACACAACAACTTTTTTCATTAGTCAATGTCTATTGCGAAAGTTAAGCTGGGCCAGCTCCATAAGCTTCTCTGCTATCGGATTTCCGACATAAAATGCGCTGAGCGCATTACGGTCGGAGTCATGACGGTTCTGAGGCTCCGGAAAGAGACCTACCTTCCTACCTCAGTAGTCTCTCTTTCTCCGTTCTCTATCCTCCACTTTCTCTCTCTCTTTCTGTCTACAGATATACATTTGTGTGTTTTCTCAAACAAAAAGTTCAGCATCGAGCTGTATTAGAGAGGAAAATCAGGAGCAAGAGGATGATGAACAGAGTGAGAGAGAGAGGGGCATGAACGAGAGGAAAGCTACAATTTTACATTGGATGTAAATAAGGTACATGGTCGAATAACACTGGCTGTTTACCACCCGATGAGACAAAACAAAACTTTCCTGCCGTGAAATGAAATAAAAGAAAGCTCTTTTGTGTTTTTCTTCCTATTCTCTCCTAAAATCTATCTACACATAAGGATTCCCTCCCCACATAAAAACCTCTTGTCTCCATTCAACCACATGATCTTAAGCACAACTTGATCTTACTTATTATACACTGACAACCCCTTTCAAGTGTTAAATGATCCCTTATTTTTCTTCTACAAAGTATAAAATGACGGCTGCTACTGAAAAAGTCATCGTTTTTTTCATAGCAAGTTTCAAAATTGTTTGTTGTTGGAAATTAAGATTAAATTATTAAGATTATTGTAAGATACGAATATTTGTTGTTTTAGAATAAGATTACTTTTATGTGATGCAGAATAATAATCATACTTGGTATTGATGATTTAATAATGTTGATTGATGAGTAATAAAATTGAAGTGTTAAAAAAGTGTGTTTTGTCATAAGTAATTATTTCAAATGTCGATATTGTCCACACGTTTTTAATGCCATGTTAAGCATCTCTCAATCACTTGGATATAGAAACAGCGACGTACAAATGTCTGGCACTGGTGCCAAAAAAGTTTAGTGAAGAACAGAAGCAAGTATGGAGAAAGAGAGTTGGTGGTTAATCTTACCCTAAAACCAGGTTTGATAACGACACCATCGATGCTGGGGCCGAAGTCGACGGAGAACTTGGGAGGTGGAAGTTTAGAAAAGTAGGAAAAATGTTTATTTTTCAAGCAATCGAGAACAGGATCTTGACTGGTGGACCCAAAGGATCCGGACGCTTTACCATGTTGATTCTCTCGGATGGGTTGAGGAGCCGTCGTTGCAGCAGCAAACGAGACGCCAGATGAGCTGGTCCCATTGGCAGCTGACGAATTGCTGCTCGATTGCCCATTCAACGAACAATTTAGTGCTTCGGCCAAGGCAATGGCAACAGCGGCAGGATCGGAAACTAGAGCCCAAGGGGCATGAGATGAGCCCGCCATCAGAATGGATCGGTGGAATAATCCTGTGTGTCATTCATATAATTGGATTGGTTACATTTCATTACGTTAAACAACACAATTCCCCTCTCGGCACCTCACATTTCTCTTCTTTTCTTGCCAACAACTACCTCATCCCTATTGGTACACTCAGTTGAGAATAAACACCACCGATCTATCTAAATTCACTTATTTTTTTCCTACCTACCAACATAGATCTCCCAGCTCGCTCTTCCCAACCCACACAGACACACAACTTTTCTAAGAATTGTTTTTTTCCTGCAGTATCCGCCGTATCTAGACAATACTACAACACTTTTACCAAACTTGCACTCAATAAACTAGGAATTGATCTTTAGAATCAGCTTAAAAAATTCTAGTTTCGGGGGAGTTGAGGGATACAAATTGTGAGAAAGTCCACTTTCCCGGAAGTGCCACTAAAACTCATCTTATCTAGCCTTCGGCAGATATAGACACAAGCTAAACATACACACCAAATAATACTTTTGAAGTATACAACATTTAGTTATACAAAAAAGGTGTAGGTATACATAGATTTATCCTGGACGAAGTACGAGGTGTGGATCTTCATTATAAGAAATACAGAACATTTTAGATATTTATATCAGCTATATAGATACATGAAAATTGTTAATATACGAAATAAAGATTTACATATAGAAATAACAGACTGCACAAAAACTTCTTCACGACAGGAGTAACCTTATCACGTCTTCCAGAGTTCATATGTACACACCATGTTTTCCATTCATCTGTGTATAGTAAATACGCTAGACTCTAAATAAACCCTGAACTACGACTGCAAGTAATTACTACCGACGAAGAAGAAACTCTTGCAACACATCAAAGATCCCCGGGGGGACTTGACCGTTACCCTGACAACAGCCTGACGAATGTGGTCTACACTCAATAACATCAAAATTGAAGCCTACATATTCAAATCTCCAAAGGGTACGAAAGTGCTCTTCTTTCCACATCTCTATACAGCTACCATCTTCTCGAGAGCGAACTACTGGAGCGCATGATATGACCACAGACATTTCCAAATCAGCTAAAATACTTGAGAGTGGATACTATGTAAGTACATACAGATACGTAACGCTGAATACTCAGTACTTTTAGGAAGTTATCTCCAATGACCAGTAATAATTAAGTACAAGAGACCTCAAGAGTTGACAGGAGAGAGTCTTCTACTAGATTGTTTACATTACTATATGGTTCTTTTGATTTTTAATATATCTATAGATACTGTAATTATTATGATCTGCACATTTCAAAAGCAAAGTCTATATCCTAGTCTCCCGTTCCTTTATCACTTGTCTCAAAAGCTTGAAATCAAAGTTCAAAGCACTTTGTTTTTAATTAGCCCTAGCCCTGATGACTTTCTTCTTCTTTTACGGTCGCAGTCCTCATTTACAGAGACTCGTACACATGACGACTGAAAAGCTGCTCTCGGGTCCAGTGAAATCAGGAACCTAGGAATACTACTCCTACCTTTCTTCAAGAGCGACTCCTTTACTAACTAACTGTGTATATAAAATGAGTATAAATATAAAATTCAAATAAGTATTCTCATTAAATATAAAATTCATACACGTATTCCATATATGTATTCCTTTTAGACGAGTCAAGTAAATATTAAACCTCTAAACAGACATTTTTGAAAGCGAACAACTTCTCTGTACCTGGCATGACAGCGGGTGAAGACATTAAATAGTGAATGCACGCCGCTCCGGCTTCATATCCCATCAACGTTATGTTCTCCGGATCCCCGCCAAAAAACATGATATTCTCTTTAATCCAGTGAAGAGCTGCTATTTGGTCCATCAGACCATAGTTGGCCACACGAGGCTTTGACGTGGGTGATGAGTTTGCGTTCAAAAAACCTTTTAAACATTTTTCAAACTTGTGAATTATTCCAGAAAAGATAGACTCAAAGGGATTTAGTCATGCAAACTATATACTGGGTTTTACACAGGAATTTAATTAACGACAGGTATGTATCCATGTACTTGCATCAGAGGGGGCAGAGGAAGATAGCTCGTTCCGGGGATAAATCAGGATAAAACAGAAAATTCAGACTTGGAAATTATATAATAACAACGTGAGGTAAATTCAGCTGTCTTTCAAGTTTAAGAATGTATTTAGACTAGTTGTACATACAATAAAGACGTTGTCTCAGACGGAACTTATAATCATTCGCTTTTATGTTTGGCTCTCATTCAGCGTCGTCATTATCGTCTCACCATCTGTCTTCCGATACGGCTTCTTATAAATTGACAACTTTATATGCAATCGCTTGAGGAAAGATGGGAAACGTGACACTCAAATTAAAATCTAAAATAATTAGAATTTTCACCTTCAGTAAAGCAAATAATAAATAATTTAGTTCATTGAATGTTTTTGCATTTAATGAACTAAATTACAGATAAATTTAGCGACAGAAATTAAACCTAAATTAAATGAAGGAAAGTATAGGTTAGTTTAAGGAAGAAACTCATAGTTAAATTAAACCTAAATAAAATGAAGGAAAGTATAGGTTAGTTTAATGAAGAAACTCATAGTTAAATTAAACGAGGAAAGTAAAAGTTAAATTAAATGAAGAAAATAAAAGCTAAAATTGAATGCTTAAAATGTTGAACTGACGGAAGCGACAGATTAAATAAAAACAAAGTCAAGTTCGAAGGTATAAACGTTATACGTTAGAGACTAACTGAAACGAGCAAGTTCAAAAAGCTGTGGGTGTTCCTGCCGGTGGTGATTTCCTAAGAAAACCGAAAGTGCGTAAGCACACTTCCGACATCGAGCTTACAGCTGAGAGTAAACAAGTGTTCACAGTAGATTGCATTAATTTTCCGACAATAATACTAATGCCCACTTGGTTCCGGCACATTGCTTATAATCAAGGACTAGGGACAAGTGTTTATAATGAAGTCACGCAAGTATGTGCAGCCATATATTTATTTATTTATAGTTACTAATGTGGACAAAAAATAAAAACAGCATGGACAGCACCGGGAGCGGGAGGAAAAGCACTCAGCAGAATGATATTTGTAAGGAGGCCCTTATAAAGAAGACAGATAATATGTGGGAAGTCGCAAGGGGGAAGACTCTATATATATATATAAGTACAGATATATATCTCAAAGGGAGGAAGCGGAAAATCGATACGAAAGGGAAAATATCCAGCAGGGTTTTAACACTCTCCCTCTCTGCAAACGAAGAAGAACAAGTACAAAGTTAGCAAAAACAGTAGAAAATTGTTTACCCAAAACTCCAAGGCGATAATTGAGGGTGACAAAGACGATGTCAGCATAGGCGGACAGAACAGTTCCATCAGAGAGGTTTCCACTACCCCATGAGAACTTGCCACCGTGAATGAACACCAAAACTGGCCTTAATTTTGGTTCAGGACCTGAACAAAAGAATTACAACAAGAACGGGATAAGAAAACAAATGGTTGGTAATTTGTGTGAGACATTTTACTCAACATCTTTTACAGCATGTTCATTTTACGTGCTACCATTCCAATAATACTCCAACATACCCCCTTCAAACACCAGCGTAACCAGCTCACCTTATACTTTCTTAATGGAAGTACATCTACAACCTTGATCACTCTTTCTGTTGTTGTTGATACAGCAGATCTCACCTTATAATGTTAATATTGCAAATCCCACTGTACACGCTATAACACAGCAGATCTCTCCTTACATCTTATCTTAATACAGCAGATCACACTATGTTAGTATTACAGATTTCATACAGTATATGGTCAATATAAAAGATCGTTCGTATGGTTAACAGAGGTACTCAAGAAGATCAAGTCACCATAGAAATATACAAGTCTCATATAAATTCACAAGTCACACCTTGTACTCCATAGAACTTAATGTAGATAAACTGTAGATGCCATTGAAAATTGCTTTCCCCAGAAGGTCCTGACGCCACAACATATTACACAAGTAGTCACCCATAAGGAGAAGGAGATATCGATGCCCCTCAGGAACGTAAAGAAAATTCGTACACCCATATGTATATTGCAGAATGCACTACATACATAAACATATGTTATGTTGTACATACGCGATATAATCCAGCATGCCCACAATGGGCAGATACACAACTATTGTTTCCGTTTGAATATCTATCATGAATCCCAGCAAGATCCTCGACTCTTTGTCTTGTTTTTATAGCCTTCAGAATTTACTACTGGGATATTATAGTATTAGCATCACACTGACCCTCCTTCGGCACTCTTCATAACTTTCCTTATCATAGCATAGACACTTTTGCCTTTACGCCTTACAAAAATTTTATGACTTGCCCAATACTCTCCCATGTATGAATGTCTGTGTGTAACTTTACGAGACTCATATTTCAAATGCAATATTGCAGGAAGGTCTGTTTTCGCTATACAACTTTACTGCAGGAAGGCCCTTCCTACTCTCTTGCTCTCCTTTCTACTCCATAAGTTAGTTGCAGGAAGACTTTACGTTGGTTGCAAAAGAAGGTTTGTACGCTATAAGTTAGTTGCAGGAAGGCTACGAATTCTTGTGTTTGTTGCAGTATATAACGTTAGATTTCTTATGTTAAATGTAGAAAAGCTGGAATTCTTATGTTAGTTGCAATAAGGCTCGAATTTCTGTGTTAGTTGCAGTAAGGCTAGAATTTCTGTGTTAGTTGGAGGAAAGCAGGAATTTCTACTGAGGAAGTTACAGAAACTGTGTTATTGTCTAAGTTATATGGAAGCTCAAGGAAAAGCTGGAGGAAGACTTGAACGTTAGTTGATCCTAAGTATTGAAATAGGGAGTACAAGGCGAAGGAGCGAAGAAAGTGGAAAGAATTGCATTGAACTGCAGTCGGCCGAAACACTGGCTACTTCCCTTTGGCAGTGATATTGTAAATGTTGAACATGGCAGGGCTACACATGTTATTCCTACAATTGTGTCACGTCCGCTGAGGAAAAAATATATAGTTTTCCCTTGAATTTTCTTCTAACAAAATAGATTATGAAAAACATCCTTAATCTCACTTGCTACATGACAAAAGGGGTGACTTTAGTCTAGATTTATAGACCGAAATTTCTAAAGGATTTATGATCAGATTTGTTTTGACTCTGGAAGTATCCCATGTAGATATGTATACGTGCTACATGCACCCAATGGCATTCTACGTCCTCCTCCATTTCCTCCAGCGTCAACTACACCACCGTATATGTATACTTATAGATATGAATGTACTCATACTGTACATACATATTCCCTGACTTCACTGACTTGGATCCGCTTCCACCAAAGGCAGCAGAAGGAGAAAATGTATTATTTACGTTCACATACAGTTCCTCATGTAATGCAATATTTACGTTCATATTTCTCCTCTTCTTTATGTAACTCTATCGCTTATTCTAATTTCATGTCTTCTCCCTTCCATCAATGTTCATTTTTGCACAATTTTTGCTGTGGATGTACTAGATAAATAACGAAATGCAAAATAAATGTTCGATTTTTTGCATGCCATCAGAAGTAATTTTTCTTTCCACAACTTCTGACGTTAATAGTTGTTACTTCCTGAAGAAAATTTCTACATTTAAGGTATTTGGGAATTATTTTCCCATTATTTAAGAAATATATACTACCAATTTACCAAATACGCATACTTCTAATTTTACTAGAAAGATACTATAAGTATACGAAATATACGAACACATTAATTTAAGAATTGTACATCTTTTGAACTGAAGAAGTATACCAATACAATATTATTTGTAGCCAATTTAAATACTTATTACCAACTGCAGAAGTATATTTTGCAAAAACTAGAATTTAGCAAGAACTATTATAACACATCTTTAAGGTTTTCGAGTATCAAGTCAGAGATTCCAGCAGGTCATTATTCGGTTAAAGTGGCATGTCGTCATTTATTAAAATTACCGTCAACATAGATTCTGTCACAATATCGCAATATGAGCTATATCCTTATATACATCTGTACGTGTACTTGTATGTTATATATATCTAATGTTATAGATACATAAAAGTAATGTATTAAGTACATAATGTACTTGCATACGGGTGATGAGACTCAGCGGGCGATGGTGTTGGAGGGAAAAATGCGGAGCGAAATCGGTTTTTAAATAGCATGCAGCCTCATTGAGTGAATTACGACGCGCGAGTTACTCACATGTACACGGTATGTTACAATTATTTAATGGTGATTACTTGTAAATTATTGTAGTCTATGCCTACTCAATCTATATATAAATACATGCGGTTGGGTCCGGGACGGAATAAATTGCTCTCATTTTATAGGCTCCGTTGGTTTCCACTCCAATGGGAATTACGTCGACCAGCCGGAAAACATGAGATGTCAAGTATTACACGTAGTTACATATACATTACAAAATATACACAAAAGTTACATTTACAATTTACAAAGTACATTCCCCTGCTGTTTCCCCGCCGCGCTCATAGGCATGTGTACGTATGTACACAACATGGAATAAGATACAGGCGACAGGGAGAAGCACTTGAGGAAAGAAAGCACTTTCTAGAAGAAATAACTGGCTAAATCGTTAAGAGAGATATCGTCGTCCCCAATGTTCTACTCTAATTGTCAGTGCTCATTGTACAAAACTTAGTCAGTTGGGATGTTAAAAGGGACGGGGATTTGGGAAGAAATTAGTATTTGTTTGGTCCGTGACTGTGACTGTAGACGCCCCGAAGTAACTAAAACTCGTAAGTAAAATTTATTTACGCAAGCTGTACTCACTTAATAAGAAACACATATCCGCGCCTAAATTTCTATAGCGGATGAGGTCCTTGCATTCACTTCCGTATTAACTTTGTGTATTATTATATATCTATAAACGTTAACTCCATGCGTAAAAGTAAGTATAAAGTTATACATATCGTATATTACCAAATTTTTCATTCCCTTATAATTTCCCTTAGATTATACTCCCAAGCTTTAACTTTCACTAGCTTTACTAGCCTGAAATCTTTAATGGGTAAATTTACATGTGCATTTCCACATGAAGCAAAATGTGTATTCTCTAACAAATGTGCAAAGTCTTTTTATAATAATTTAAGAGACCAAAAATTTGCTGTTGTGTATCAGTCCAGTGTAGTACAACACGGAATGGAGTTGGACGTGTGTTTTTCCCATTGCATTTCCACCCCAGAAATGATTTATATTTAAGAGATTTATGTAAATAAAGAACAAGTGCATCAGATTGCACCCGTGTTATATACTTGATGACATTTCCAAACCACCGTCTCCTCTCAACAATGGCTCCGTTCATGTGAAATAACAGTTTGGAGTCATCACCGACCCTCAGTGCAAGCAATGAAGTCCAGATTGCCAAGGGCATTTGCAACAGCAGCGGAAGGACAATTCGTCTTGCTCTGCATTCCTGCCTATTTTGGTCGGGATACTTATATTTCATACTTATATTTCTTGTGTTGCTGGTGTGTATTTCCTATGGTGTATTATGAAAATATATAGGTACGAAAAATATTATGAAATATGCCTGTAACTCGAGAGTTAATATAACGAGAAAATATCCTGCAACCAGGGTTAATATTAGGGAAGTATACACATAGGAAAGCTATATAAAGGCAAATATAAAGACACTATGCTTGTATACTATAGGGAAACTAAAAAAGCAACTTGTGCTAAAAGTAAAATATAAGCTTATAACAATATTCAGGTTAGAATAAGGAAAGTATATGTATGTAAATATACGGAAGGAGAGCACAAATGGAGAGCGAGGAGTTTTAAGGGTAGAAGAGCGTAGGAAACGATTTTAATACCCGGGCACGGGAGGAAAATATCTGTGGTGGTGCAAGAGAAGAATGTGCTTCAATAGTTCCGGAGAACAAAACAGCAGCTTGTGTGCAATGCAAGCGATGAACAAAACAACAGCTTCGCAGCAAATGCACGGGAGCAAAATAGCCTCCTCGGCAATGCAAGACAACAACAAAATAGCTCGGCAATGCAAGGGAACAAAACAGCGTCAGTAATTCAAGATATAACAAAACAGCTTCGGTAATGCAAGATATAACAAAACAGTCTCGGTGGTGCAAGTGCTGAGGAAAAGAGTCTCAATGGTGCAGGAGAAGAAAGTAAAGCTTCATAAGTGCAAGACATGAAAACAATCTTAACATTGCAGGACACGGAAACTGCTTTAACATTGCAATGCACGAAATAGGATTTTAACACTGCATTACAATACACAGAATCGGGCTTAACAATTGCAATGCATGAAATAAGCTTTAACATTCATGATAGACGCTTCAACAAGATTGCACGACATTGTCCGACAGGAGCTTCAACTGTGGAAAGCACAGAAGATTCCATAAAATTGCAATGCACGGAAGCAGTTTTAACATTGCAAGTGCACGGAAGCATTGTGTTAACATTGCAGGGCGTGAAGGAAATAGTTGTAATAATAGTGCAAGCAAAAAATATATAAAAGTTCTAACAGCCCAAGCAAACGATGTGTCTTTAGTTCGGAAGCGCTATAGCAAAATCTATAGTTTGGATACGTGGAATCAGAGCACAGACACTTCCGAAGCGGCAAAAGCCCACAAGTTTCTAATAAGACTGAGGGAAAAGCCTTTGAGATGAAGAAGCCCTTTGGTTTGGAAATACATATAAAGAAATGTTGCTAACCACTTATTACTATTACTTGAGGACTGTCTTGCGTGACCTGTTCCTGCCTTTCATTGGAGACACGCCTTTCATCTTAACAAATGATTTCCTGGCATTCTTGAGGAGGGGAAAATCGATGCTGATTTACTTACGAAAAAAAATCATTTTCAGCAACTTCTTATGTTACACTCAATATAAATACCTATGTGTTCTTCATAGACTTAAATTTACGTATTTCTTACACATGCAAATACATATTCTTATCTATGTATACTTGCCCTCGTTATTCTACATGTGAATAGACATGTACATACGTGGATACATAGATGTGTTTGCCTTATACATTTGTTATGCATATGTATAAGCTATAGATCTATGCAAGGAGACCCCTGGTATTTAAAACTCAGTATGATCTCGAAGACATGTCAACCTCGGTATATACAGAAGCTTCTTCCGATTGACAAGAAAGTTCTTTATGGTATTGAGGCTCTCAAGTGACAAGATTGATGCTTCCGTCGACTATTTACTACACCACAAGAATCTTGCAAAGTTGCGATTTCAAAATGTTTCCTCACACATCATTATGCACTTCCAAGTGTATGTATAAACAAGTCGCAGAAGTGAATAAATATACTTAGTTAGGTGTAAGTATATATACGTATATTATAAAGTGAAGTCCTCATGCAAGCAACCCATTTGTATTCATTTAATTTTCCCTCTCCATAGCATCCGTCTCATTCCCTTCCTCACACATTCCATAACCCACAATCCCCTCATTCTTCTCGCTGACAAAAGGTAAATATCTCCGAACAAATGCATAGATAATAAAGCATGGATAGTCGTTGGGGATTCATCCGACAATTTTGATCGACTCAAGAGTTTGCAAACTAACTGGAATTAATACGACTAATGTTAATTACCCTACTACTCCAAAAGCTGCGACAGCATTTTACTTTAATAATCTTCCCGCTTTACATATTTTATGGATGTGATATTTCCACATCTATGCATAACGCTTGAAAATTTAATATACTTAAAGATTTTGAAATTTAGTCTACGTTGGAATTGTAGTATGAGCTTTTCAAACTAAAACAATTATCAATCAAATTTCAATACAATAATTCTTGCGAATAAAATTTTAATGCACGCAAAATATACTAATTAAGCTACCACTAGAGGATATACGGAATTGGGAAGTTAGAATTAGAAAAGCGATGGAGAATACTCAAAAGTGCAGGATTCGATAGATTTCACGTAGCAAAGCAAGTGGCGTATCTTCCGGGGCGATTGAGGTAAATTAAAATAATTGCTTTCAGTGAACTCCACCGAGGGAAAGTAAAAGATCTAACGACATCAATTCTGATTAATAAAGCTTTATAGAATGTATAATATTGTATGCGTGAATGCATATCTGTACGTGAGCACTAAAATTTCTAATTATTGTTCAATGCCAACCAAATCAATTCGAGTGCAATGTCTCTACAGAAAAACAGTTCTCAGTACATGTAAGTACCTCGGCAGATTTATAAACACCACAGTTCCTGCAAATATTGAGTACAAAATCCTGTGGATATCATTTACGTCCTTACAGAAACACAACACAGACACCACACTGGTAGCCCTCTGTGCAAACCTAAACGTGAACTTTTCAAACCATCAAAGAAAGTCGTTGGACAAACTTCAAATGAGTATGGATAATTAAATTCACACTTCACTTTCGCAATTATACTGCACCCCTACTATTGGATAAACAAATTCCCTACAATATTACACTCTTCAGTAATTACGCTATGAAAGATTCAATTTCTACCAAACTCGTGTACCTATAGATCATATTTAATAATATAAAATCACACATAGGGATAATTATTATTACATTTTGTGAGCAAAACCCTTTAGGCACAAAGAAATAAATTCCGCAGCTAGTTAGTCGATTATCTATGTTGAAGGACAACATAGGGAATTGAAAAACTGCGGAAGTTAAACTATGGAATTAAAATTCAAATGTGCTATAAAGCAAGGATTCTTGCGTTAAACGATGCATAACTTAGCATTCAAGTATAAATTTCTGGCTGACACAATTCCTACATACCTTATTAACGTTGCAGAAAGCTTGTATATTTATATTAAGGGCCGCATATGTTAAATGGCTGAATGTATTAAAGAACGGTTGCGTTAAAGAGGGACTGCAAAGTAATTAGCGTAAATAAACACCTCAGTTGGCGAAAATAATTCCGGCACAGAGGATAGCTACTTCCCCCCGGGATATTATAAAATGACTTTTTATTCCAATGGAGTTTCAAAGGACGGCGGAGGACTATTATATTATACGGCAGTAGTAAATTCCCAGTAACTACGGCTCTCATCACAAATATACGTGCTCAAAAACATAAAAACATTATCGAAAGTTGGATGATGGAGTGAGGAAGAGAGACAGACGAGCGAGCGAAAGAGAGAGAGAGACAGGGAAGCGAGCAAGAGAAAGCAAGGGAAAGTAAAAGAGAGAGAGAGAGAAAGCATAAGAGAGAAGGAAAGAGAAAAGCACAAGAGAGAAGGAAACATGCTGGAAGAGGAAAAGCAGGCCGTGTAAGTAAAAGAAGCTCTGAAGGGATGTATCCCGACGAAAGAGAAAAGGCAGGATATACGTATTTTCAGTCGGACTCCCAAGAGTCCCAGTGCGCTAAAGACAGATAGACGAGGCGTCCTGAAAGCGATAATATTTCCACAGAAATGTGCATTAGATGAATAGGGTGGATTGAAAGAAAGCTGTTTCCTCCAATTTCCTATTCTTTATACATTCCTTAAATTATGAAAAGAAAGTAACCTAGGAAATTGCAGGTCCTGCTGTCTGAAAATGTACTGGCACTCCTCATATCTCCACTCGCAGTCATATCTCCGTAAAATCTACTAACAGCAGTCATACCTCTGTACTTTCTGGAGTAATACGTATACATACGCCGTAACTTCATATCTCCGAGTATTATGCAGTTATACGCCATATCCACACATATTTATACACCACGGACTCCCTTTCATCTCCTCTCAGCTCATCTTACCATTTACATCTCCCAAACGCCAGCAGCAGCTTATTCATCTTACGTTACCTTATTCCTCGGAATCTACTTAGAGATCTCACAAAAGGGAAAAAACGGATAATACATATAATAAGCAGAGGAGTGAATAAGCGAGCTCCTTAAAATTAGACTCATCCTTCCTTCCACATGATCGAACTACTCCGGATTACGGTCAAGTTGATTCCAACTCGGGTCAACTTTTATTTCATGTAAAATGTAGCGCTCTTTATTTCATATAAATACTAACACTCTTTATGTTCTATAACTACTACTGACACACTTAGTTTTATACAGAAAATAACATTCTATATTTTACACAAAAAGTAGCATTCTTTATTCCAAACATGGATATTATATACTTTATATATATAAAAAGTAGAACCTTGGGAATTTTTTATCCGATGTAATTAAATATGAAATGGAATTAAGTACTTAGAATGAGGCTGACATTTAATATTTCATAACTTCAAAGCTGTACTTCATTTCGTCGTCCTTTTTGGCGCAATTTTTTAATACGTGAATATATGTATTTCTTCGATGGCAGTACCACACAAGTCCGAATCCGAACTTGCACTCATGTTATATTAATTTGTTCATCAAGCAGAATTTAACAACTCTTATTAAAGTTTATTAACATACAGAACTATAGGTTTATAAAGGCTTGCTACTACAGCACTCTACACACACAGGCTATAACAGGCTTGCTTTAAAACAGTCCATATAATTTATATCCGTAGCAGCTCTTTACGAAACCCAACCAATGCACTCATAGATGCATAAGCACCAGAGTAATTTCCTCCGAGAGAGCTTCCCGCACCATCCACAAGACCCAACTTCCTAATCAATTTTTGCATTTCAACCAGTTAGTTTTTTGGCTTTGGGCATGTGGGAGACGAACGAGGGCTGCGGAAGTTTTCCTAATACACATGATGAATAACTAACAAAATAATATTAATAAACTGAAAGGCCGTAAAAATCAAACTCTGGAGTAAATAGCTAAAGTTATGTTAATATACCGCCAGGCTGTTAAAATTTACTCGAATTTTTACAGGCAGCATTTTTATACTCCAAATTTGTCGTCTAATAATTTTTGTTTAGTTGTGGTGCAATATTTATACACACGTTTTTCCTATTAATTTCTGTTTAATTTTTATATCTTAATAAATTTGGTGTACAATTTTAATGGATTTATTGAGTAAGTACAATTTTTCATGATTTAATAAACTTGTTATAGGATTTTGATAGATGTACATGTATTTTACTGCATTTGCAAACTTTCTGCACAATTTTTCTGCATTTTCCCAGACCTTTAGCACATGATTCATCCACATCTTGTCCTACTTTTTCCACTTAATTAATCTGAGAAAGCTTGCATGCGAAGACTAAAAATTACGGCTTAAACGTTAAAAGAGCAAATAACACACCTACGACAGCGAAAATGGCATTTATTTTAGCCAGTGGCAGCAGTATAGTAGAGAAAGAAGGAGAAGAAGAAAATAATCCAAGTGTAGGGAATATGGGAAGAAACGTGATCGTATATTCCATCGAAAATGATTCTTTCATACCCGTCGACCGTAATTTTAGAAGCTTTTAACCAGCGGACTAGGGATGGAAAAGGTGCAGCCTCAGAATATGGGAATTAATTAATTTCTTCCTCAGGGTAATTTCTATGCACAGTATATATGGAAACTTCCATATTTCTGTACATTCGTATTCCGTACCCTGAACTATTTCGGTTAAAAGCTCGGCGGCCCGGGCGGAGTTCCTTGTCGATTATGCATTCCCTGCATATACTCATACTCGTATATTAAATATGCACGTATGAAAAATACCATATTTTTCTTATGATATTTCCATCTCCTCCTTCCTTTATCTTACGTCCATTGTTATGTGTAATAGGATGTGATGGGATAACTAACTAACGAAAGGACGTGACGTAAAGCAGAAGTAATTCGGACATGTTTTTTTCCTTCAGGGGAAGAAAAAGAGAATGAAAAAAAAGAAGAAAATTCTGAAGAGAGACTGAAGGTTCAAGTTGAACTCGAGGGCACTTGAACTATATAGGCAACAAAATTGAATCAGTAAATTGTTCCGCCTGGCTTAACTTCAATGACTCTCATAGAATACTCTGAACAGGCAGGAGGAGGCAAGGAAGGGAGAGAAAGGATCGGGAGCAACTGTACATTTTTTATTCCTTCACAGTACACCTCATTTCCATATACATACACGCTATACATATAGTTCGACAATCATCTGTTTTCATAACTTCCCCATCTTCCCTTCATCCTTCTCCCCGCTATTATACACACACTCCGAATATTTTCATTCTGAATTACTCTCTTATTTCTAATTTCCAAAAAGTAATCATACATCCATTATCGTATCAAAAAAACCAAGAAAACTATTCAATTTGCAAATTCCATTACTGTCAAACACTCCACACAACGAAGATGTTTTTTTACTTCACTTCTGTCAGGTTTGTATACTATTTGTATATTATGCAAAATTTTCTTTGAGGTTCACCCCAGTGATTTAATATCTTCCATATAATATTTTGTATTTATTTTATATTCATTTTTCATTAATTTTGTATTAATTTTGTATTAATTTTGTATTAATTTTGTATAAATTTTGTATAAATTTTGTATAAATTTTGTATAAATTTTGTATTAATTTTGTATAAATTTTGTATTAATTTTGTATAAATTTTGTATAAATTTTGTATAAATTTTGTATAAATTTTGTATAAATTTTGTATAAATTTTCTATAAATTTTGTATTAATT